>MIEF01006298.1:0-12083 GCA_001870725.1 Taenia solium
AGCTTACAGAGGAGGCTTGACAACAACGTCACTGATCCTTCTCGGCAGTTGCATTGGGCTTGGAATTCACGGCTAGTGTCGCTTCAGTTGTTAATAACTTCCTTGCAGAACACGAGAAAGAGGGAGATGCCGAAGCTGGACGTCGATCTCAGCCCTTCTGTTACGAGATACCTGAGGTTCTCCCATCCATAGCATGTGCACTTCTTTCACACCGCCAAAGTTTGATAGAAGCGGCATGTAGCAGGATAAAATCCATCAAAGTCGGGTCCGCTTTCCGCTGCCACCAGTGTAGCGTCCCGAGACTCCCTTTAAGGTAAAAGAAGGCATAGTATTGGGGCAGAATATATATTCTGGAAATAGAGGGCTTGGGGGTGTTGGCACGGCCCAAAGGCCGGCCAACCGGCTAGTACAAGATGGCCACCCAAGTGACCGAAACTGGTAGTTCAAACAAACAAAGTATTACATACATAGCTCCAAATTCACTTCTCCTGTCGGCAAAGGAAAATCTAGTCTTGCTTTTCAAGTCTCATAAGTTCTTGATACAAAAAAACATCCAGCTTTAGACGTCAGAGGGTAAGACCAATTAAAAGGCATTCGTTTGTGGTTAACGTACTGATACTACGCAAATTTCATAGGTCTTAGTTAGAGCAAATAAGTTGAATATATTTTTGCCTCGGTTTTAATGAGTTAGAGTTTTAATGAGATGTGATTAGGTTTGTTCGTATGAAAGTTTGAGCACGCCATAATCATGGGGAAGTCACACAAGGAGAAGAAGAAAGAGGTCGGCGTGGAGGTTTGTTGAGTTTGGCGTAACTCATCTGTACTAGTTAGAACCTCAGCAGGGGAGTTTTGTTATTCAGTCAGAGGATACAACTCCGAAATTAGATACATCAAATTGGCCACTCCTGCTCAAGGTAATCGCAAACTTTTCACGACGGGGTGGTTTAGAATGTGCATCTGATGAATGTCCGAGATTGTCATTTTGAACCCAGTGAGCGCGGTTACTCGCCTTTAAATCGGCCACTAACTGAATACATAAAGTAGGTTCGATTAGTGGTACATCGTTTCGGTAGACATGGTGTTATAAACTTGGATAAACCGTCTAATCCATCCTCACACGAAGTCGTTGCGTGGGTGAAGCGCGCATTGAAAGTGGAAAAGACGGGTCATAGTGGCACCCTGGACCCCAAAGTTACTGGTTGTCTCATTGTTTGTATCGACAGGTCCACTCGTTTGGTTAAATCACAGCAGAATGCTGGCAAAGTTTACATTGCGATATTTCGCCTTCACGAGGGTGCACCAAATATTAAGCGCATCCAGCAAGCCTGTGAAACACTAAAAGGTGCTCTCTTTCAACGCCCACCGGTCGTTTCTGCTGTCAGGAGGCAACTGCGCATTCGGACAATATTCCGCAGCGACTTGCTGGAGTACGATCCAGTGAAGCGCATGGGACTCGTCCGACTTGATTGCGAAGCTGGCACTTATGTTCGGACATACTGTGTCCATATTGGTCTCATGCTTGGTTGTGGTGGCGTCATGGAGGAACTGCGGCGAATTCGTTCGGGGGTCCTTACAGAAGAAGACAATATGGTTACCATGCACGATGTTCTTGACGCTAAATGGGTTCACGAAAACTACAATGATGAGAGCTACTTGCGCCGTGTTATTATGCCCTTAGAAAAGTTACTCATCGGTCACAAACGTATAATGGTGAAGGATTCAACTGTTAGTGCCCTTTGTTTTGGCGCGAAACTTATGCTCCCCGGCATTCTTCGTTATGACAATGACATTAATAAGGATGACGAGATAGTTCTTATTTCTACCAAAGGTGAAGCCATTGCTCTTGGTGCGTTTTTTTTTGTTTCAGCCTTGCGGAGTATATCTCTAGTCTTGGTTAGGCTTACCATTGATAGATTGCTTTCCGTTCTAGCTATTGCTAACGTGGTCACTGCTGCGATAGCGACCTGTGACCATGGCCCTGTTGCTAAACTCAAGCGCGTGATTATGGATCGAGATCTTTATCCTCGCCAGTGGGGACTTGGTCCTGTCGCGGCTCGACGCAAGCTAGAGCGTGCCATGCAAAACCAGGAGACGAATGCTACAAATGAAGGTGGGGAGAAGAAAGATGCGTAAGTTATCTGCACAGTTTTCCCTATCAATCTTCCATTTAGAATAAGAAAGAAGCTGAACGTCGATGAGGAGGACAGGATTGTATCGTAAGTTTAGTAGCAGTATGTATTTTTCTTTTAATGTCTGGGCAAAGGCTTGATTCCGGCTGAATTATATCGTTATTAAGGCGTCAGAAGCTGTGGGAAAAATAAGTGTGATTTGAGTCTTTGCCCTGACAACGCATTTGTTTGGCTTTAAATTATTCGTTCCCTGTTTCAAGGCCACCAAAAAAACGACTACGTCAAGCCTCAACATCATCGTCGTCGTCATCGGATTCGAGCGATTGAAAGTAATGGTCTTCTCAGTTGTTTCATGGTCACTTATCACTGCTGGATCTTATCAAAGCGTTTTTTTTAGATATTCTGGGATGTGTTCACTTTTGCCTACTGTATATATACCCACCCCGTCGACACGCATTTTTCCACTTGAATTTGCTATATAAAATACAAGACTTGTCTTGCAATGTTTAGCACCCATTTATGCATTTGATCTCTGTGGGAGTTTCAGAGTGGGCGGGCGAGTAACCAGACACAACAACGCACAAACCAGGTAAGATCTTGCGGGGTCCTTCAAGCACTTTGTGGTTGTTGGACAGGTGTCGAGTTTCTGTCCATCAAATGGTTATTTGGATTGCTAACTTTTTGCCTCTGACACTGAGTTGACCCCCTTTCGACCCTTCGTTCTGGCCTGCCGCATTTCCCAGGTGGTGTGCAACGGATGATGGCTGCTTTCCGACCTAGCAAACAGCTGAAGGTCGGGCGTGGGTTTGTGCCTTCTTTTTGCTTAAGCGCGTAATATTCTCCATTTCCTCGAACTGCATCCAATCCATTTTAAGTTGTTCTCTGGAATTTTTCAGGCGTGTAAGCCAATGGCGTTGAGACATTGGGAAACTTGTCGGTAGTTGGCTTGCTAAATTGGTTTGAGCGTAGGAGTGTCGTGTCCATTTTGGCTTATCCTGAATGTGATTTGGCCCCAAAAGCGCTACAGATTTGAGGTGGTGGTAATTAATCTGAAACACCAAATGGTAGCGTTGTATGTTTAGATAGGCTTTGGGTTTCGTCTGTCAGTCTAGCATTATCTATTTTGACACTAGAACCTCCTGCGATGCTTATTCCACATGCTTGGGGAAGTTGCCTCGGTTCTTGTTTAACAAAAGTGCATTGATGTTGTGAATAACATTTTATTGTGTTTTTGAAATGATGTGTTTTCAATTATCACTTGTTTATGTGTAGCCATACGAGGCTTTCTGGGCGATACGACAGTGTTGAAGGTCTGGGGCCTGCAGTCTGCATTGTTTGTTTTTACATCTCTGGCGCTGCGCACGGTTGGGCGATGCTTCACGACGAGTACATTTAATGTACATCTCCAGTTTGGTGCCGCTTCGTTTGGTGATTACTTTTTTACAGAACATATCATTGGATGTGGGACCAGCAGCTCCTCTGGTACCCGTCTGCGTAGGTTCAGCTGCCCGTGGCATCTTTTCTTCCTTATGGGTTTCGGGTTTGTTGTTCGTTTGGACAAGGTTCGCCTGCTGATGTCGTCAGTGTAGCGTCCGAGTCATCCTTAGAATTCTGGCAAGGTCAGGTCTTGTCTTTGTGGAATCCATGGAGGTGTTTTCTCTTCCTGTTCGGCTATCAAGCCACCGCAAAATAGATGTAATGAGTTAGTGGATCCCGTTATATCCTTGTTAAAGAACTTTAGCCGGCACCTCATAATAAGCCACAAGCAATTGTGGACAAATCTCAGAACACGGTTTGATTCCACTGTCACAGCAGAATCAAATCCTTCGAAATAAATCGGTTTATAGTCCAAGGTGTAACCATCCAACCTTTTGTGCTCCATTAGCGAACCGTTCACCTGCCCCAAAACGCCTTTTTCATAATTTCTGAGCGGACTCGCGGTATGACGTTAGTGGAAACTGTAAATGAACCCGACAAAATTGAAGCGTAATCCTCGTTTCGTTGGATTGTGGAACGGTGTCGACCTTTAAGGTGTGTGGTAGCACAGAATATTGACCACTCGGAGAAGAATGCATTGGACGGCTTCTAAAAGTTTCAATCATGGGGCAAATAGAAAAATTCAAGCAGCCAAAATCTTGACCGAGAGAAGTATGCGTCACGTTAACGCCTCATCAGGTGGTTGGTGGTTTCAATTTCAATCGCTTCAAGTTGCTTTGTAAACAAACAAGTACTCCCACAAGGTATCAGCAGCCGCTCTATCCATTCGTGACTATTACCCAGTTGAATGTGCCAAAGTGATTGCTTTGCCTGTTTACTGGGTAGAGGGTGATGCAGTGGGGAGTGATAATGAATCATGCCGATTACACAGACCAGTCGAAGCCAAGAAAGCTTATGTTGGGCTCCGTAGTGTAGTACGTTTCAACAAGTGGTATGCTGGAGAGAGTCATAGTGCTACAACTCTCCGGCGAATTCCATCCGACCGCCATATGATTGGTGGCGATTCGAAGGGTTTGATGAACCAGTGGTTTGCCAAGTCGATTCCATAGCTTCTCTGAATTGATAGTGCCTGAGGTAATTTTCACCTATAAATGCCCTGGAGAGCCACCAATTCGGACCCTAATGCAGTTCTGGAGATCGCGTGTGTTGGCTTGGAAAATGATCAGGCTTGCTGCATGACTTGACCATCTTTTGACTGCCTTTGCTCGGATTATTTGAGTCTTAATTGGAATTGGATGGACGGTGTTGATCGCATCTATCCTTGTGGTGAACTCTCTTATGCTGACGGTATCGTTGCTCTCTGCAGAGTCCCAGGTTTCACATTTCTAAGAGGGAGAGGAAGGATCCTCCTTGACCTTGGAGCCAAATTACAAATTAAAATTTGACGGGTTGGATCTCCATGATCTCCACTAGCTGAATTGACGTCTTCGTCTTCCAGACTGGGATAGTGGTAGATTCGTCACAACTTGACACTCGTCCACATGTTGCAAGCCTAAGGTTTGAGTCCTTTTGCAGTCAATCTGACGGTATCACTCGAATATCCGCAAACTTAGGCAATTGGAGGCCGCAGATACTGGTGAGTAGGTTAAAGTGGCCGTCTGAAAGGCGATGATCGGTCACAAATGTGTTTTTTCATGAAGTTTACCACCTTGTCGAATATATAGTCCGGAGGAATCGGCGGAGGCATCCGATTGCAATAAAAATCAGGGTCTGGTGACTGCAATTGGCCGAGCAGAAGACAAACCTCCTGAAATTTATTGTGTGCGAGGTAAGATCAACTTTAGACGGATCTTCATGCTGTTTGAGCCATGAAAGTCAAACGTGACTTCATACTTCGGATGACAGTGATAATTTGCTGGGCTACCGGCAGTACCATTTTATAATAGTGCCAATATCACAGCTAACTGAAGGGAAGGAACCGAAATTTCCGTCCATGCTAGCATCTCCATCAACTCCAGCTGCCGTTTTTTCGGGTCTATAACAATCAAATGCCCTGCCAACTGATATGAAAGATGCTTGCTTTCTGACTTCATTTGAGTAACCGACCGGTGAGTTACTTGGGAACCCAAGCAGGGAGAAAGCGGCCGAATGCTTTCGAGTTCAAATCTTTATCATCGTGGTTCGGGGTTCTAACTGGTTTTCAAAGAAGGATCACAAGTCTCGTGTCTGTATGTCCTTCTGATGGACTTTGAGGACAAAGAGAAAATTAACATCACTACGCGGTACAGCTTCTTCCATAAGGTTCGATTTTACCGCCATCAAAAAACTCTGTGTCCAAAAATGGAAGTGATTTAAACCTTGGGGTAGAAAGCTTGCTGTTGGGGTTTTAAAAATTGGTAGCACAGAGACTGTCACTTTACCAAATAAGTTTGTGTTGTTCATAGATTTTCGCTGACCAACTGGCTTTTGCAATGCGAACGGTCATTGCATTGGTTGCCATAGAACAACCTACTCATTAAATACCTCACACTTTCAAAGATCCATCTGCTTCACCTCCCCACAAGGCTAGACACGCTTTGTGCACTTGCGGTGCAGTACAGAAACGATTGTTGACTGTAAATTCTCTACTTTCCGAAGGCCAAAAACTACGACTGAGATCTACCTACATCGTTTTAAATCTCACACATGAGATCTGTGCATTCGTTGGGAGTGGAGTAGGGAAGGGTAGGCACCAACTCACTCTCATCCCTATCATGCTTTTCCCATTAATGGACTAGTATTATCATTCAACGATCGCATGTGCAGTGGGGTAGACAGTTGGGAGATGATAGGCCAAAATTTTTTCCTCTGTGTGAACTACAGGTACCCCTACGACAAAAGCAGCACAAGCTTAACTAGTTAGCGCCACATGCGCCACTGATCCATCAGCCATTTAGTTAGTCTGCAACGAGCATGTTGTTTACCATTTGGTCTCTCCATCGTCACAGACACATTCGTGAACACCAAACCAAAAATAGACTCACGTATGTCCAACACAATCCTACCCCAAGTCCACAGCAATGGCTCACTTTCAACGAATAGCCAAGGACCTTGTACTCTCCAAAATCCAACATTTCGCCAGTACAAAAAACAACACGCAAAGATAAGTCAGAAGTCATGTATTTACTTCTGGGAATGGTACATTAAATAGGACTGTCGAAAGTAATAAAAGATAGAATGAAATGGCAAGGATGCTATTGCCATGTCGCATCCCTAAAAGCGTCAAATTTAATGAGGACAGGGAGGACTTGTTACATCAAAAAAAACAACACTTGATGATCCGTGTTCTTCATGGCCTTTGTTGAGTTGCTTCGTTTGTACAGCAAGGAGATGGACGATGTGTACGTGGGAGAGAGGGAGAGAGAAAAAAGCAAAATAAAACCTAAAACATTAACACATCGTAATGATCAGAGGAAAGGACAAAAATGCATTGCTTGACGAGGCTTCCACATATTATTGCACATTTCATGTATGTCTCTATGCCTGTTGCGTCAATATGGTGAGAAACGCTGGTAGCTTGAATTTGTCCGATAGATGCCTGGAGAGTTGGCGTTAGCAACATTCCCAAGAGCTGCGTAGCTCACAGCGAGTCGATTCAGGTAGGGATCCACTCCAGCTGCCACTGCGTTCAAATCTGGTAGATACCTGCAATCAAGGACGCAAAATCACCACTCGATACCACACTCAATTGCTCCGCGTGAACATCTATGCCATAAAAATAGGCCTCATGTCGATTTCTAATCATGCCATGGTTCATATAAGTTAATCTTTTAGTGTTACACTTGTAGCAAAGTAGTTCATGTATCCGCTTTCAATGATACTCCCGAGTTTGAGAGCCCAACCTCGGTATCTTTAACACCAGATTATTATACCGTATCTCGAGGGACAAATTGTAGATACTACTTAATTAAGCACCAAAATATGAAAACCACATATTTTTTTTTGGAAAAGGAAAGCCTCCCCCATGAACCAAGTTCCAATATTCATGATCGGATCAGTAAACAATTCACCCATGACTCCAAAACCTAGCTCGATGCCACCGTTACAATTATGCGAGTTGATTTCATTGCAGTGGCTAGTATTAAATACAGAAGAGATTTCGATACGAAATTCCTTGCTGTCAAGAGGAGCTTTCCAATATTAAAAACGTAAATAAGAGCTCTTGTTAGATGGGGTAAAAGGTGGTAAGATCAATTGCTCAGCGAATGAGGGAGTTTTCTGTTATAAAGTGGATCACATCAAATGCCTTTGAAACAATAAGCTGAGCTTCAAAGGTCCCCATTTTCGAGTTTAACATATTTTAGTAGCACAACATCTTCATATCTATCAAGTCAAAGTTGAAGAAAACCACTGAGAACACAAAATCTACTTTAGCATTGTAATTCGCCTACATAGATACATCTCGATCTACCTGAGAGGCCAAACGCATTATTGATGAGCCGTTCGACTGCCTACTCCTACATACGTTCCATTGGCATTTAAACTAAGTCAAACGATGCCAGAAGATTATTTCGAGCTTACGATGGTGAACGACACCTAGTGCCCAGTGGAAAAAAAGGCCTGAAGGAAAATGAGAGCTTACTTAATTTGTTATAAAGCTGCGATCCGTCCAACCAACCAACGTTCAATCTAGCTCCAAAATGTAACCTACTGCTGATTGGCTGCAGCCGCCGCCAGGGCAGCCATGGTGGCCTGACTATTCGCGTTCCCGTTGGTGGCTGCTACTGCAGCTGCGGCAGCCGCCGCTGCCGCAGGGGAGTTTGATGCGGCGGTAGTAGATGGCGGTGAGGTGGAAACAGCACCGGAAGCAGCGGCGTTGGCGCTGACCACGGCGGGTTGCGAGGTGGCCTGTGGAACTCCAGAAGTGGCTCCACTGAAGGCACGGAGCATTGCAGCGGCGAAAGGGTTTGCGACTGAGGTGGGAACACCTGAGGCTGCCCCGCCACCCTGTGCACCCCCCGCGCCCGCAGCAAGACCTACCGCAGCCAGATTAGCGGCCGCCAGAGCTGCAGCTGATTGTTGAGCTGCTTGGGCCTGTACTTGTTGTTGCACCTGAGCTTGCTGTTGTTGAAGACGCTGCTGTAGCTCTAATTCAGGTGAAGCACCGTACCAGGACTGAAATGAACACACGTACAGGATCACAGGCGCTGTTGGAATCAATGCCGTCAGTGATAGCACTACAAAACTGGGTTGTGAGTCTAGCATCTTCACTAGCTTAGCTTAAAAACGCACTTCATTTGGCGAAATAGTGTGAATAAAAGCTGGAACATATGAACTGGAAGGTGGAATAATTAAAATGGTCGCATTTCCAAAAAACCTTAAAGGGCTTTCCTTCTTTTGTTCTAGTGTCACAACTTATAGTTACAATGTTCTTTTCTCCCATCAAACAATGGAGATATGACTACACTTACGAGATTAGCAGCTAACAGCTGAGCGGCCGGCTGGGCAGCAGCGGCAGCTGGCGGCTGCATTGCCATGGGAATAGTTCCTGTTGCAGCAGCTGCGGCAGCTGCACCATTAAGAGCAGCAGCATAGTGGGTTAGTAGTGCTGTTGCTGGGTCTGTAGCAGCGGCTGAGGCCAAATAGAGTGCTGCTGTTGGATTATAAGCAGCTGCAGCTGCAAGCAGCGCCTGATTGGTCGCTGGTGATACAGCTGCTGCGGGATTGGCTGACGCGGCCACTAATCCAGTTGTACCCAAGCCACCCAATGTGGAACAGCCCCTCAGGGCAGCTGCCAATGCGGCGGCATTTGATACTGCCGGTGGTAGAGCATTCCGTATGCCTCTCAGTGTCGTAGCAGCTGAATTTTCAAAACCGATGGCAGAAAAATTACAAAAACGAACGTTTTCCCTGTAATTGTTGGGTACATTAAGCTAGCAGTGAGAACTACTCAGCATTTCGATTGACATTCTCGTCAAAACTCACTTTTCATTAGTGTTGGAGCCTCCGACTTCTTCTTCGTCATAACACGTGCGGTCGCGTTGTTTATCTATACAAATAATCCAATAAATCAGGCACGCATGCAGAAAATGAGGAACATGATTACAAAGGAACACATAAGGGGGAAGTGACGCACATTCGAAATCACAGCCACCATCACCAGTATTACTCACCAAACAATCAGTAAAGGTACCTCGAAATAAATTGCTGCTCACAACGGCATGCCAGTGGCAAAAGGATATGAGCAAGTGTATAAGTGTGGGTTTCATCTAAATATGATGAGTGTTACCCACTAGCACTAAAAATGCAATTAATAGCAACAACGCTTTTCAATGCGGCAATAAACAAGGAGTTAGCCATTTTTTCTTCAAAGTGGAACAGTCCACAAGCTGAGGCTGAGAAGACACCACTATCACGAAACAGAGAAACACCGCTTGATACGCAAAAACCGAGTCTACTTTGACATCCCAGAGCTCAGGCAGTATTCGTAATGGTAAGGCATGGCATGAGCAGGTTTACCCCTCGTTATAAAACATGCGTGGAACCGCTTCCTTTGTTATTTGGTTGTTTCTTCGACAGGAGGACACGATGCACACTCCCACGAACAATGACCGTAATTCTCCCAGCATGTATGGATAAGTACACTCGTGCAACCGATACACAAGTCGAATCCAGTAATGGTCAATATGTATGCTACAGGCATCATTCGAAGCAAGGGGCATTGAGTATCCCAGATTGCCTTCATATCCATGCGTGAACACTGCCTAGTTACACACGGACAGATGACATAATGATGGCAAAGATACTAAGCTGAATGTAATGCTTTTCCACGAATAGCAGAAATGAGGAGAGGGACAGCTGAGCACAGGAAATTCACGCAGTTCACACATGCACCCACACAATGGTGTGTGTACTTGGGTGGGTAGATATACGAGCGAACAGCAAAGAACCAATCAATCATCGAATTGATTTTGGGAGCGTGTTTGCACAAGCAAAATGGCTCGTTTCGCCCCTATTGACTTGCTCGTTGATTACCTGATGTAAAGGGATTTCATGGCTCGAGCTAAAATGTCAAAGGGCAGTCTTGAGTGCGCGTGCCACGGTCACTGTCTGTTTCCAACGCTCTTATCGTAAACACTTAGGTACTCTCCCATACTCCTGAAGCCTCAGAGCCTCATGCTGCTTCCATTCAACGAAGCCTTTGCATGCGATCAGTGTAGGTTCTAGTCTTTATATGCACTACCAGTTTCTTGCAGGAATCATTCGTTGGGACGGGATGAAACATACATTGTCCAGATGTAAATGAGCCCACTGTGACTAATTTAAAAGCCGACATGCCTTCAACTGTACAGCCATTACCTTCAACGACACAAATGTGAGCAAGCTAAAAAGGTTAAAACGGACTCTCACCTCAATCTTGCGCCCTTCAACTACCGTTCCATTGAGATTCTCCCGGGCCTTATCGGCCTCCTCAGGTGTAGCAAAGGTCACGAATCCAAAACCCTATTAAGTTAAAGGAATCCAGAGTCACCATAGTAGCAATGATAGGCAGAGTGGGACAACATTTGTGCAGCATCACAACGGTCTCTACGTAACCTGTTAAACTCTAACATGAACTATAGCTATTTCCTTTCTTTTGTTTATAACTAGCCCATACATGATAGATTCTTAATTTTTGAGATAGTAACGCAATAACTAATAACACAGTAGATAGTAGCTGATTAGCTTTGCATTCATGCATGCAGATCAATTTTACTGCTCAACTTCCCTAGCACGGACGCTAGAGGAAAATTGTGCAATTGTCTACATTAAACATAGTGAAGAGCAGCAGATACAAAGTAAAACAAACAATAAAGTAAGTAAAAGATCAACGAAGGTGCGTATAATCGAGGCAATGTACCGCGTGCCATGCTTGGTTGCAGACCACCCCCACAAGGGTTCATGCAATATCGCATCCCGTGGGCATTGTATCGATGTAAAAACAACTACTTGCGGAAGTTTCAGTAGCATTCGGTGTGTGTAGAGAAGCAGGCACATGCGCTAATGGATTCCAGATCCATGCGTTGGCATTTTCTGAGCACTTGGAATAGAAGGAAGTGTATGCAAGCCCACACACACACATACGTACGCACGCGCAAGCACATTTAAAATAGAGACAGGAGGGCGGATTAGCTGCGATGCATGTGCAATCTAGTCGATCAACAATGGTGCATGTCACGACCATGCAAAATGCAAGACAGGTGACTCCTTCTAGAGAATTCCTTCTTTTATCTACACTGAGACGATGAAATCCGTCTTACTACTTTTCGAAACATGTCTTAGAGGTAGTAAACGGATGCGTATGCAAAATAACCACTCTGCCAGGCGAACGAGTTTTGAGAGAGTAGAATTAAATTAATATTTGGTTTAACAAGTGTTTTAGTGCAGAGAAGCGATAAAGTTCCGCCTTCAATTTCTAAATTGACCTTAGTTTTGATTCAGAAGCTTAATAAAACAGCAGTTTCGCAAGAAAATAAGGAGGATCAAATTTTCAATGAT
>MIEF01006300.1:0-28334 GCA_001870725.1 Taenia solium
CACTGATGATGAATGATTCAAGAGGAATTTCACAATGCACCATGTTCAAGCGGATCATGTTAACGTGAACATTGGATATCTAACGATCTAGGAGTCGTGTGGATTTGCACTCCCAAAATTAATTAATCAAGGCACTTTCCCTCCTCATCCTTGAAGTTGGTCTTAAAGATAGTCCAAAGAAGGCAGCAAATACTGCGGCCCATTCACATCGCTCGGTTGGTTACCTTCTTTGTTGCTTTTACTCCTCCTCTTCTTGCTTGCCTTCTTTCTGGATTACAAACGTTCTTACAATTCCGTCTTTGCTGAATGTGTTTGGTGTTTGCGTGTGCCCCATTCCGTCTGCCCGCAAAATGACTATGATTAATGAGTTCACACAAAAGGGTAGCGTCGAGATCGCGATGAGATATACCCACCCGTCTAGTCACCACTAGCTGCGCCCTTCTCACTGGTCTGTGATTGGTTCACTCGATGCACATCCACTTCCTATTGGACGAGAAGTGGAGGGAGAAAAGGGGAATTAGCTGACTATTTCTTTTGACTCAGGAATAATTAAAACAAAGAAAAAAGACTCCGATTTGGGAGAAATGTGTAGGATGCAGATGTTGAAGTGCTTTCATCAATAAATTACTGCCTCTCAGCTCAGCTAGACTCGTCTCGTCTCGGCTTGGCTCATTTCAAAGGGTGGGGCCTTTTCGCGTGTGTGTGCACGTGTCTGTGATTGTGAGCAAGCGCGTCCTGGGATGTGTTCAGTAACTGCTCTGATCCATGAGTGCCTTTCTTAAACTGGCAATCCTTCTTTCATAGAACATAGTCGACGAGGATGCTGACGATGAAACCAGACACACACACACATGCTTGTCACAAATCATACATAAATCTCGCAGCCCTTTTACCTCAAGGTGAAGTGACAACACCCCCTACGGACTGTTGCAAAGACAAGTAAGGACACGACATCATTATGTGCTACAGCTCCACACTTTCTTTGAAGCATGATTTATAGTAGTCCCGCTTCTCTGCCAGTAGCTGTCTAAGCTAGAACGATGTGGCTTTGAGATTTACCAAATTGCCTTTATCTTATTGGCTGGTATGTTGGTCAACTCCCGAAATGAACGCACGAAATGGAGGTAGGTGTTTCGACAGGAAGTAGTTGAGTCGTATGATGGCGGCCAAAGCCCTGTTCTCGGCATAATCAAGTCATCTTCCGATAGTTCTCACACAGTAAAGGTAAAGACAGAAAAAGTGGATGTGATGTCTTTCGCCAATGCATTGAACAATGTGAGACGCACCTGCTTCGTTTTATAACGGAGGAACAAATACCAGTAGCACATTGGTTTGTTTAGAGACAAGATGGTTGTGTGAACAAACAATCAGCGGGGCGACCGATGATAAGGAATGTGAAGAAGAGCCAATATTGTCTCTCCACTTCTGGCTGCCCTCTCTCGCTACCTCTCTCTGTCAAGGCGTGGTTGGACGTGGATCATGGAGAAATGTAAAGGCGGAGTAAAAGAAAATCTAACTTCATTTCGGGAGATGGGACAGATAAATGGGGGTAAACTAACCAACGCCTTATAAAGCAGCCACAGATGTGAACCGCCTTTTGCAGGAAGACGGGAGTGACCGCAAAGGGTGCTGCAGTTTACGCACTGGCAAAATTAAGACCATGAAAACACCTGACTCTGGTTACCGGACTTTTCAGTTCATCTGTACTTTCTACTGAGCATGTGAACATGGGAGTGTGCAGTGCTGGTGACAGGCCTGAGAAATGTGACAGTGCCTCGGAGAATGGAGAAATAGCGTCATGAGAGGAGGCTTGGGAAGGGGGTATGCATGAGGCTGTGCTTTCCGGCCATTCCATCTCATTCCGAATTTCGCGGCTTGAGGCATGAAGATTTCCCCATTTAATTCAATATTTCTGGCAGATTATTGCATACAACTTTAGGTACTCAACTCTAAGCTCTTCCTCATTGAGTTGATAGATCCCAGCCGTACTCATTGTGTGGAGGTACACCAGTCATCCTGAACGAACAATTTTACAACCCATCACGCTCAAGAATTGACTTCAACACGAGCTGAATGCTGGACTGGAGGTCTTAAACGATGACACCAAAGTAGTTACTTCCAGACTTATTTCAGGGACAAGAAGGCAATACATAAAGGAATGAAGCCACTTCCAGATCGCTTTTCGGTACAATATCTCCGATATTTCATTTTTCACTAAAAATATTTGTTGACCAAATTCGACGAGTCTACCATTTTGACATGTGCTTCGAAACCAAGTTGAAGCAAAGTTTGACTATTGTTGGTGCTGAAAACTTAAAACAAATTCAGGATTAGGTAGCAGGATGCAGGCCAGAGCCATAATTTAGAGGAAACGCTAAAATTAGTGAGGAGTCATGACTACCCCAAGGGGAGAGGAAGCGAAATGCAAAAACATCCATTTCTGCTAGCACTGTCAAAGGTACTACTAGTTTGACTCCCTTTTCCGTCCTTTATCGCACCCTCATTGCAAAAAAGGAAAAGACCCAGCACAACAGATGGTATCGTGCGAAACCGCTCTTGAAAAAGATTTCCAAACAAAACCAATGACTCGCATGTTGTTATGGCAACTTCCTCGCAGTGTCAACCACTCATGTCAAGGTTTAGTGCCGTGTAGAGGTGCGTAAAGGGTGTGAATGGGTTGTTTTCCCAATTTAAAAGGCAAACAACTGACATCAGGGAATTTCCTCCGGGGATGTGGAGACTGCAACCAACAGTCGCAGCAACTAAAAGAACACGTTTATACCGTAGGTGGGACGGGGCTAAAACCCAAGTTTGCTGAGAAAATGTTACTTATATTAGCCTGGAGCCAGAGGTGATTCATCTCATCACTTTTGTATGCCTTGGGCAGTACCCATGGCTCCGGTACCTTACCCGACTAGACCCCCAGAGAGCCCATTTTGAGTGCCTTTCCAGGTGCAAATTTATCCCATGTTGCACCGTGCCTAGAAGGCCCTTCCAAAAGTCCATTAGACGAGGCAGGGACATTGAATATTTGAAATTTTGGCTTTCAACAGGGGCTGAAAAAGTCACCTGACATTCTTGTCCTTCATTTTTGCCTTCGTCAAGGGAAATCGAGAGTTGGAATGAAATCCTACTGCATAAATAAGAAGGGGTAAAAAGAACGCTTCTTTTAGGTGTGAGTAAAGATGTCTTCGAACTCGAAACCAAAGAGGAGGACAATGTATTCTCTTTGAGGTCACCACAAAAAAATGAGGTAACTATCTGACTATTCCGACAGTCAGAAGCACCAAAAGCGAAAAATTTGTTATGAGCTTTAAACTGAAAACTAAAATTATGGCTCCGCGGAGACGGGATCTACCCCCATCCCTCCTAAAGATACTTGGGATGTGAATGAAGAGGCGACAATCACAGATAGTTTATCAGCTAGTAAAATATATTGCAGAAGCCACAGCTTATCACCTTTCATTCAACAAAACAAGTTCACAAAAGCTGAGCACCATAGATACGACAAGTAACATTCATAAGCCTTCGAAATGCGGGTTCTTTTAAACCCAATGCTTTTTATGAGCCGTCAACTCGTTCCAACAAAGCGCTTGGGGTTCCTTTTACGGCAGAATTACTCGCCACCAATCGCATACAAGGCATAAGGAAGGGAGACGAGCCCTGGTCCCCCCCCCCCTCCCCTCCCTCAGGCAACTAACTGGGCGAATAACTCGAAGTAAGGATCATATTAAGGCTCCCACTAACAATAAGACATCCTCTTCCATTTTGCACCTTCGAGAAACAGCCCTTCCAACTACTGAATCCTCTTCCCCCCTAAGAGAAAGTTTTGGTTTTTACACACAAATACACACTAAAATGTACCTAATTTGGTGCACACAAACCTACAGTCAGGCGATTTTTAAATAGGAAGTTAGTACAATGTGAACTTAAGTGCAGATCACAGTAAGAGGTGACGTATAACACAGGGAGAAGAGAAGTAGGCATAAAGGAGCACACATTCATAGCACATCTTCACACTCTTAAGAAAATTTTGAATCAGTCAATCAGAAGGTGGGGTGTGGGGCAGGAGTGACGTGTTGCCTATGACAAGTTAAATGAGGGGCTCTGAAAAGGGATAGTGGAATACATCTCGCACATTCAGGGGTAGTCAAGGTTCTTGAAGGAGGAATCTAAGGAGGATGGTGGGCTCCTCTGAAGTTACAGAAATGGCTAATATTTAGGAAAGCAAATAGGGTTAAGGTCAATTGAGGCCAAACGACATACGCCTATTGTGACAAAGACATTCGTTCAGTCGTCATAACTGCCAATGAGTAACCTGGGATCAGTCATTCAGGCATCGAGATGAGGCAGGGGTAATGCCTCGAAAATAAAATTGTCGGTAAAGGCAGATACCTTCTTAAGTTCTGAGGGTAGTAATGGTGAGTGACCTTCCAATGGACCAGCGAAATGAGAATGTGAAATAGGATTACTAAACTCCACACCGGTGTTATAAACAAGCTAAAAAAAGCAGAGAGCTAAAGCCCAACTTGCTACACCAGAACAATAAGTGAAACCCACTCAGACCAAATGAAAACGGCACAGCGCCCTAATTCATCCAGCCCTCTCCCTCCAGATAACTATCTTTTTGATCCTCCAAGTCACTGCATGTCGACCCATTTATCAAGATCGCATCGCTACGCAAATACCTGCTCGATCCCAGACAATGGGATGCAGACGAGTTTAACCGCTTGACAATTCGTCAGATGTAAAAACTACGACTCAGTTGAGTTTCAGGTAAATGCGAATTTAAAATGTCATTTTAACCACCTTGTCATTTATTCAAGCGTGCACCCGGTCATCTATTCGAGAACACGCTCATCACTAATCCACTCAAACATTCCTACCTGATCTTCTTGACCTTTCACCCACCTCTTACTCGTCCACTCTTTCTGAAACTATCCATCCCCCCATCTATTAATCACACTCGAATGAACCGATAGATCCAACCATACTTGGTCCTTCCAGCATTTACCTATCCAAATCTACATCAAATTGGTTATCAGGCCCATTGTCCAATCAACGCTGCCAATCCACCAGACTTTTAGTAACCGTCATCCGTGATACCATTTTGGGAGAGCAATGTTGAGCTTCGAGACTAAGACATAAAAAGGCCTCCTCCTTCGTTTCACCACGTCCATGTGAGCGGAAAAAGTAGCATCAACACTACACTACACAACATAAAGTCAGAGTTGATGATTATCCAAGGTCAACATCGAACCAGTGCCTCACCCACTTACTCACCAATTATCCCCCAACTATATTCTAAACACAGTAAAGCTGCCTTAAGGGTGCTAAATTTTTACTAGCCGGCTGCGTTGGGACGATTTAACGCCTTAATCCAGCATCCACTCTTCAGAAAGGCCAGATCCAAACATACAAAGTCTTTTGCCGCGTAACCTGGCTACAGCCAGCTAAAGGGTTGAGATTCTGTCATTCAAGCTACCATTGCAGCACACAAGCAAGGTCTGACTTAGGCACCACATTCTGACCCTCGGCTGACAGAAAGGACTCCAAAATAATCCAATTTGAAGTACTACGCTACCTAGCGGGATTTTACGTCAAGTAGCTTTTTTAGTGAGAGAATGAAGGAAAGCTGGAGGTTAGCATAAATTGTGATTGTAGAGCCTTCAGAGGGCGAGAACAATAGAACAGACAATAAAGGGCCTTTTATACAATGTAAATCCATGGTGAATACAAAAGGTTACCAAGCAATGAGTGAGTAGTGTAAAATTTTATTCAAGTGACAAGACTCGGTGCGGTCTTTTATCAATAAACCGTTCTAAACACCCAATTCCCCTAGATGACTAATCCACGGGATGAAGCAATGTTAATTCATTTTTCCCTCAAAACAGCGCAACGTAAGCACAGAGACCCTACAACACATAGGTGGAACATTTAATGCAGAGGATACAAAGTGAGCTGGAGAAGGTGAATTAAACAAATGGCGTCATGTTGGATCTACAAAACATTCGAGCCTATTAGCCCCTAAAACTGCGTGTCAATAACGCTCGGTGCCTCAAAAATTAACGTTGGGCGAATAGTCAGAATGGAGGGGGGGGGGCCAAGTCCAAGCGCTGAGAGAGAAAAGCCCAACGACGCTGGAAAGTCAACTTGGTAAGAAGCGGTAGTCGCTGTGATGATGTAAAAAAGCCTTCCTCACATCGAACAAGGCCTAAGTAAGTACGCCTAAATTTCCGGCCAGTGGGATCAATTCATTAGCTACCAAGTAATATCAAACATGGCTAAAGTACTGATTGGATTCGGTCCATAAATCGAGTAAAAACGCAAAATTCCAACTAAGGAAAGAGAATGCAACGGGCTGGTTGACTCAATGCCAAGAAGCTTTCGTGGGTCATCGAAAAGAAAATCGAACACTAGTGAAATAAACGACCGGAAGGGAGGTCAACATGTATAAATCACCCACAGGAAGTTGTTGACAAGAGAAAAAACCGGATCGTGACTAAACACCTCGAAGCAGAGAACCAGATGTATTTTCTCCAACATTTCCATCCAATTCAACATTTGGTAATATAGACAGTCACAAAGACTATAGGAAACAGCGGGTAGTAAGATACGGGCCCAAGAGAATTCCAAAACAAAGAAAAGCGCTGAAGTCTGAACATAAAGGAACATCGGAGTAAGAGAGAATTGAAGGAGAAATTCACTCAATAGTGAACCGGTTAAACCAAATTTACCGATTTAGCAATCGTAGAACTAGAGAAGTCACATAAATGACCCCATATGAGGGGGGAGAGGCGGCTAATTTTAAAGCATACCTAGCATCATTCCCACTAGTGCTAGTGTCCAATCATGAAGAAAAATTGTCAGTGCGCATAGCTTCCCATTGTTTAGGTACCGTTAATTAGAATGGCAGGCGGTTCTGGTAGCGGTAGTGAACAAAGACATAGAGCCCCGGATCTTTACATGTACAAAGGCCTCAGATCCAAGTGCGGTGGTAAAAAAATCGACACCAGCAGGAGATTGGACTAATAGAAACCTCTAGAGGAAAGGTGCACATTTAAGCGACAATCATTGCCGCGGTAGATTCGTTCCCAACTTACATCACAGCAATCCTTCCTGTGAGTGTGGAGAGCATTGGATCCCCGATCCTAGATAGGGGACATATAACCTCTGGCGAAAGTGTAAGAGAGGCATTGCCCTGTGGGAAAGGTAGAAACATTGCAACCATTCACGAATGCTTGCAATCACGGGATGATAGCGTATGCTGAGTGTCAAGACAAAGAGCGGTAGGTTGCCTCGGGATGGTTTAGCGGTATTAGCTAATACTTCCATCCAGATTCTAGCTCAACTCCTGGGAAAACTTGTAAATGCAAGGAAAAATTGGGTAAAATAGATACGATCCCAGTTTCGTAAAATTCGTTCCTCATGAGCACAAACGCTCCAGCTCGAAATTGACACTTAGTAGTGCTAGTGAAGATCAAGTATCTAGGCAGTAACCATTGAAGAAGTTTGCCGCTGAAGGCACCATCGCCCGGAGAGCAAAGTACATTATTCCCGTTGTCTTAGCCCTCTGCGCACTTCCACGAGCCAAAAGACGTTTGAATGTTTAAGCAATAGCGGAATGCCAAGCCAATGAGTAACTTAATCCAATTTCCATAAGTTATGAGCGACAACGAGATGTGAAAAGTCAATCGTGACAGCCAATATAGTTCCAAGAACTCATGGAAAAGATCAGAGAACAATATAAATGGCAGCTATTTCTAAAGTAGCGGCAAATTCGAAAGTCGACTTTTTGTGTAAGAGGAAAGAGCTGCGAATGCGCTACCCACTAGCACGAAGTTTTAAAGGATTCCACGATGCAGGATGGCAACGCACTTAAGCCATGAAATTCACCAAATTTAAGGCACCTTTAACCGATTATGCGTGCGACAATGAACACTGTGCGACGGTCATTTGCCGGAATAGTGCCAATGCCTATCAGTGTGGTGTCCAGTACCATTTACATGGTAACCGGGACGGAAAGGAGGCGCAAAGCTAAAAAAACAGGGGCGACAAAGTTGCTAGGAGACTAAAGATGCTTAACAAAGACAGTAAAATAAATGACCATAGATTAATTTTATCTATCACAAGAAAGTGGAAGCAGGTGAAAAATTAGGTCGAGTATATACTACAGGGAAACGACGACGGTAGCAGGTGGTGCATTGTCTGCTACAGCCATCAAAAAGAAACAGGTTTTAATGACAAATCTTTGAACAAAAACAATAAGAAAAATACCACTTCAAGGGTGAACTGCAAAATCCGAGTAATTTTAGAAGCAAACCTGGGAAGTCTAAGTGGCGGGCTTAAGAAGACAAAGGAGAATGCTTTGTGTACAGCAATAGGGACATAAAACTCACAGAGAAACATCCGCTGAGTAGCCGCCATAGTCGAATTTCATGCGATAGAGGTGCGCCCAACTAGAGTAGGTGATGCAGAACAGGAAAGAAGTCCAGAATGCCCGCTTAGGTGAGAAGATGTGTAGAACGAGATAGACAGTTGAAGCCATAGCAATGAGATGACCACTTCGTCTAAATTTATACAGATCCAAACACAGAATTGACAAGAAAACAAACAAAAGCAGCGACAAACGCAGAAGCCAACTTACATTCCATAGCAGAAAAAGGCAATTAAATAACCGACGAAAAATGATATGGCATGTCGGGTTAGAGGTGAGCATTTGCGGAGATTACAAAACTTGTGAAAGAAGAATCCGAATACACAACATGTTATCATGCATGCTAAGAAAATGACCTAAAAAAATAAGCGAAAATTACGACAAATTACTTTGTCGGCACGCACCGGACTCTGCACATCTTGCACCTTCCAAATGTTGCCTACATTGACCTCCATGGGATAGGGCTCGATTCAAGACGGATGGAACAATAAACGCAAGAAGGCAAGTGCGCGAGCTCCCATATGACAAACTTGACCTTCGAGAGTGTTTTGATCAGCCAAACTAATTCAAATCAATAAATACGCAGCAATGGGACATAGGAATCAGAGCAAATATTTTCATAACGTTCATAGAAATTTGTGGTTTAAAGTTTATTTTAAGGTATTTGCAACAAAGCGTATATCATGATTTTGAAATCAAAGGGCCACCTAAAAATGGACATGGCCTAAAACAACCTTCCATTTCTGCACAAAAAGTTAAGTTAAAAATGCGTCTAGCTTATATGTGATACACTTCTGCGCTCCAAAATGCTGATTGTTTTGAAAGCATTTCTTACTGTCATCTATGTACGCTTTTGTATAGAAACATTCACCTCAGATTCCCTAAAATTTGACGATCGAACAACCAAGAAATCTTAAAAATCCGAAAAAGGACCGTTTAAAATTGGCCATCTGATTTGAAGCAAAACGTATGTGCTTAGTTCTTTAGTGTGCGATCCGAGCTATGTTGCTTTTCCAAGCCACTTAAAACAACAAGCCGTAGGCGCTAATGAAAAAACACAGTTGAAGTGATGCGATGTACTTTTGTCGAAATTTCGTTACTAAAGTGTGTGCGCTAAACAATCATGGACTGACAGCAATAGTCCTACTCGTATTCAAAAAGACATCAAGGTTTTCGTTACGCATTGCGTATTCTTTGCAAAACACGTGTTAGCAATGGCCGCGATGTGCATAGAATTTGTTTGTGTATCTTAATCACCTCAAATTGGTAGGCGTTCCTGATGCGGTTGATGTGAGGCCACTCGGGCATGGTATTGTATTGGTCTTTCATTGTCACTGCTCTATTGAAGTCATGGTGGCGCTTTATGATGTGTACAATGCGAAATTCCTTATCCCTACTTTTCTTGGAGCTTACGTAACCTACTACTTCCTCGCCGTTCATTCGGTACCTCTGATCTTCAATTTGTCTTGCCGTTTATCCAGCCTCCCGTGCTGTACGGTCACTCTCGAAAGCTTGTGGATTTCTTTCGTTCTCATGTCCCTTTTCTGAACGAAGTGTACTCGCCTTTTGTATTTGGCTTTACTGGTCGAGTGCGGACAATACTGAGACCTATATTTCATCGTGTGGAAAAGTGCAACTACGAAGAGTAAGGCTTTGTTTGTACAGTATACTGTGTGGTAGGGAAGTGATATCCTTTTTGGATGGTGGAGAAATGACACTTTCATGGAGTAAAATGGGGGGAATGACAGATGACACACCAATCGTTGTCCTACTGCCGGGGCTGACTGGTTGTGGTTGCTGCGAGTACATTATCAGCATTGTGAAGGAGATAAATCGATGCAAATACAGGTGAGGAGAGTATTCATATCCTATGCTTTTCTAGCTGTGTTCTTAATAATCGTGGAACATGCCGTCGCAAGTTGAAGGTGGGTCCGCTTTGAATTGACTTTCTTATTAGGTGTAGACTCCTCGAGCTTACTGCGCTTCAAATACCTCTGACGTAGCCTTAGTTTTTGATCGCATTAAAAGCCGATGCCCAGACGCGCCAATGATTGCCGTGGGTATATCTTTCGGCGTGTAAGTTTCGGTCGACTTTTTTTCATTGATAAGTTTGTTGCGGTTTTTGCTACCACACACTTTCTCAGTCTGCCTGTAGGTCATGATTGCTTCACGATAATATTTAATGATAGTTCGTTGGCTCGCCTGGTGTCTTACACCTTTCGATGCACTATGATACTAGTTTTGTGATTCCATTACATTGCGAACTAATCAACTTTTGGGCTAATAGTGAGAGAAATGGAAGTGTCAAACTAGTTTTCATGTAACAATAAATTAAAACGTCTTTAAGGCTATTTCATTCATTGCCACAATCCGTTTTTCTCGCTTTGAAACCCTCAAGCATATTGAATGCATCATGTATCAATGTGTCGTGCTTCTTTTTTCCGCAGTTCTTTCCTTTCCATGTCGGGGGTACGATAGCGGAGGACAGCAGAATGTCGCTCATTTATATGCTTTTTTAACTGATTTTTCCTGATTAGGTCGACGTCGATTCATCAGAGGAGCTGGCACACCATTAGGGTGGGAAGTTTTCATTTTACGAAAGAACTGAGATGCTAAGTCACAATCTTGAGTTCTCGCTTTGTATCCCCAGCACCAAAATCTTTTGATTCATCAGCTTTTTTCAACAATACATCATAATCCAATTCAAGCCTCTTGTTGTATCTTTCTAGTTTCGTTTCTACTCAACTACTCACAGCCGCTTACACACAAAGGCTATTCTCTTTTTAGCCTCCTTGTTTTCAACTACCTGGCGGACGAGCCTCAAGACCGCAAGAAGCCCTGCCCTCTCACTGCTGCGATGTGTATCTGCATGCCTTGGGACGTGATACAGACGTCGGACAAGTTGGAAAAGTCGTTGGACTGGCTGCTCTTTAACAAACCTCTCATGGCCTTTGTCGAGTGGTCAAGTGAAATGCAGACGTGCTGTCGAAGGAGTACGATGTTCCACGCATTTTGAAGGTGGGTCTGGACGATGACAGTTTATTTCATGTGTGCTGCATTTTTGCTCCGAAGGAATGTTGTGACCAGTTTCGCGTAACTGGTCTCTGATCTGGTTCGCAGGACTTCTTTGAGTGGCACAACATCTGCCCTCGTCACGATGGCAGCCTGCGGTCCTACGCCAGTTGTCCTATCAACGACTAGGAGAGCAGGGTTTCGATTCAGTGCACCCTCGATGGTGATTTTGGAATTCACTTTATGATTATGCAGTTGATGTGGGAAAAGTAAGGGAAAGGTGGGTGGCAGTGCAAAAGGACTTGTTGAAAGTGGGAAGTAAGTTGTGGAATAAGTTATTGCGGTAGTCCGGCCTTTTTGGTTCCCTTATGTGGGCATTTTAAAGAGATTCCCAACTCTTTGTTGTGTCACTCGAAGTTTGGACTATCGGAATGCTAGGACACCTCAACGGGATATTTAAGGGGGGGCTCACTAGCGCATGGGGAAGGGGGGGCCCGAATTGCTAGTGTTGCCAAGTCCTAACAAGTGATGCAACGTGAAGCCTCATTAAGGGACCACCCCTCCCTAAACGTGCTTGTGTTTATTCCCGGTGGTGAAGTCGAACGCGTTTGACCTATACTGTTCTACCGAGGGTTGAGAGTTGTTGTGTCAAAATACTGGAAAAGTTGCTATTCTGGTGTCTTTCCTTCTATCCGCCCCACACTCACTCCTCCAGTATTTATCCATCCAACCAACCAGTTAAACAGTACTAGTTGTATTTTTTGGCATTGCTGACAGTGATGATGTACTCCTTTTAGAGTCGTTCCATCCGTGAGTTTGACGATAATCTGACAGCATGCATGTTTGGCTATAAATCGACGGAGGAGTATTACACCTGTGCCTCTACTGTCAACAAAGTTGACCGCGTCCGCATCCCAATCCTCTGTCTCAACGTTGCTGATGATCCTTTTGTATCCTTACGCTGTGAGTCGTTACTTCAATTTGAAAAGGTAATTAATGCATCTCCAAGCCTAGCAATTATGGCGGTGTCTGATTATAGATAAGCGATGCATTGTATGTGCGTGTTTGCGGCTAAATGGAAGCAATGATCCTTTTTTTCGTGGAGCGCAGTCAATCAAGGTCGTTGGGGCGGTAAATGTTGGATCCAATCCGCGTGGCTTGAGGGTGTGCGCTTGCGGACGATGAATTAACAATGCATGGTCAGGCTTGCCGTGCTTTCAAGACTGGCGCAGAGGCTGCGTAAAACTTGCCGGTCGACTACAAGCCGTAGTGATTAGGGAATCAGTTAACATTGGCAACGATGACCGCTGCAAGCGGGTTCCACGATTTCGTTGACAATTGCATGGCAAGTAGGTATGAGTATAGGATGGCACGCTAAAAGCCGATTTGCTGATTTCGGGTCAGCATTCCAAGCGTGTGAAAAGCGAAGGCAGTAGGGTGTATGCGCACCAGCAGATGGCTGGCCAGTGGAACTTGTTGGAAAACCTCTAAGCGCTGCCGTTCTTGCACATTTACACTAATTTTTTGCTCTTGCTTGCATAGTGAGCATTAGATAGCTTAAAGTTTATGCGCGCATTGATAGCGGCTAGTCAGGAGGGGTCGAAGTAGGGCACCGAATTCTAGATTGCTTGAGAATTAGCCAAGAAAGTGGGGATTTCTGCAAAATTTAAACCGGGACGTTTGCTGAGGTCGTAGATATCCCCAACACATTTGGCTTCATCGACGTTTTTGGGTGCCCATAAGAATGATTTGATAAACGACTTTCGTCAACCCTTTTGACGCTAACGCTACACCTCCAAGCCTCGCCAGTGGCCACTAATTGCGCGCCAGCATTACCGACTAGCCAGTAGGCTGGGTGGGCGCCGCAGGATTGGGAAGGCTTTTATTGATTAAACTAAACTAAACCTTATAATTGCGCACAGCTCAAGTAATTTATGCCTTGTTAGGGGGATGTGAATTTGCTAAAATGGGACACTGAGGCCACCAACACCAGAGTTGATGCCTCGTTTCTACTGAACTCCAATAAGTAGCACGCTGCAATCAACACTTGGTCAGCAGTTGGGTGTCGCAAATGGAAGAGTGCCGACCTCCCTGTCGCCTGATTAAGATTTAAGTAATGAGTTGTTTTGTTGACCGTCCTAGCGTTGCCTCTGGAAGCCGTGAACGAAACAGGCAGTCGCGCTGTGCTTGCGCTGACACATCACGGTGGGCACATTGGATTTTTGGCGGGACCGCTGCCCACAGGTCCGAGTCTGTTGGACCGTGCAGTGCCTCAGTTCGTGTCTGCTGTTTTCCAACATCCCGAAGACTTTGCCGTTGCCGCTGCCGCTGCTGCCTCTAGTGGTGAGGAAGATAGCAATGTGAAATGTGAGGAAGATGAAAACGAATCAACCAAAGAAACTGCCGCAACTTTCTACTGATGATGTCGGTTTAGAGAGCCGAAGTGAAAACTAGAATAGGACTTGTTTGTAACTCGAGTTTTACTTGTTTTTGAATGGGTTTTTGCCTTTTTTGGGGTTCGATCAATGTCTGATGCGTAGCGTTTCCTTTTGGGTGCTCGCTGCAGGTCATTCACATGAGATGGGGGGTGTGGTGTGTCGTGGTGGAGGCCCAATCGACTACTTAGTTTGGTAGCTGTGTTGGAGTAAGTGGGGTGGGTAGTCACGGTAGTGATGCCACTCTTAGTTCCATGATCATGCCCTTCGGCCTCACGCAAACAGAAAGCGGAACGTTTGAGATGTCCACCTGCCAGACCTTCGTTTCAGCTATTCTGTTGGAATTCTGAGACTTACCTAAAATAGAAAGTTAAGAAAATGTAGGCTATGAAAAACCTGAACAAAGCATAGTATTAATATTGAAGTATGGGAAGGTTCTGTTGTGATATGCCTGTTTGGCTGTCGGTTTAGGTTGCGGTAACTTGGGTGGCTGTATTACCTGTGTCGGCTGGCAGCCCGATCCCTTTCTGGTTGCTGAATATATAGATATTCTGCTAAAGAAATATACACTCTCTCGTCTTCAAGGAAGTCTCGGAAGGCCACATTTGTGACAGTAGAGAGCGGACTCGACTTTAAAGGAATTCAGTCCTGATTTATACCACTTATGACAAACTTTAGCGGTATGAAAAAAGTGTGTGTGCTACCAGTGGGCGATCACTGGCATCCCATAGGAGAAAGGCTTAGAATGATGTATATCCTCGGTATCTACCACATTCCTGTGTACTGCAAGAAAGCTATTAGCAAGGGAAGCGATACTAGCCGAGAATCATCTGGGAATTACGCAAATTTCTACCCTGATGGGACTGTGTTAGACCGGTATTCCAACGCTTACCTATGGAGACACGTGACAGTCAGAATAATCCTCTCTAATACTTTGTATGTTCGAACTGCCGATTTCGGTCACTTGGGCGGCTATATTGTACTAGCCATTTGGCTGGCCTCCGGGCGTTGCCAACAGCCCCCAAGCCCTCTGGTCCCAGAATATGTATTCTGCCCTAGTACTATGCCTTCTTTTACCTTAAAGGAAGTCTCGGGACGCTACATCCTCCGTCTTCAAGTTCACTTTGGTAATCAGACGAAAATCCAGATCTAGTAAAACTGCCAAGAGGGAGTGTTGAACCTGAGGTAAAATATCGCATCTGTTGCAAAGAAATTTGTTGACTGCCACGGTTGGATCGTGGGTGTTTGCTATCCGCATTTATAATGTTGAGATATATATATATGCATATTACCGCCGAATATGGCTACGGACTCGGGGTGCCCAGATTGCTAAGCTGGGATCTGGGCCATGCTAGCAGTTTTGAATCGCCTATGTATGCGAAACATGTATGTATATTCTGCTCAGGTGTTATGCCTTCTCTTGCCTTCAAGGAAGTCTCAAAACACTGCAGGCGCTCATCTAAATGCGGCCAACTGAAGTTATGCATAGACTGTAATGCTTTGTTCGAACTGCCGGTTTCGGTCACTTGGGTGGCCATATGGTACTAGCCGGTTGGCCGGCCTCCAGGCCGTGCCAACAGCCTCCAAGCCCTCTGTTTCTAGAACATATATTCTGCCCCAATACTATGCCTTCTTTTACCTTAAAGGGAGCCTCGGGACGCTACATTGACAATAAGTATTTCCTTGTAGGTGGTACATTTCAAATAGCCGAAAACATTTGCATCAACTTATCAAAATGCATAGTGAAGTTGGCTTGAAGGTATGAATTCGTTTAAAATAGATGAAACATGAAATGCCGAGTTTTTTCTTCTTTTAGGAAACTTAATAATGAGCACCAATTTGCATGCAGAAAAAACGAGTGCCTATCAGAATTCAGGTTCTGATTAAAATTATTTTACAATTGCCTGTTTTTTGCTGTAACACACTCAAACGATGTCTGTATAATTTACAGTATTTGTTTGTATCTTGCAACAAGTTGATTACAGGTAGACCTTGTTCTTGCGGTTGGACCAAGTTTTCTCTAGTTCAAATTCTGCTGAGGGGCATGCCGTCGCTTTCCGATTACTTCGTTGCTGACGCGTGCAATGCATCACTTTTAATCTCTAGTTTGCTAGGGGCCTACATAACCTACTACTTCCTCGCCGTTCGTTCGGTACCTTTGATCTTCAATTAGTCTAGCCGTTTAACTAGCCTCCCGTGGTGCACGGTCACTCTCGAAAGCTTGTGGATTTCTTTCGTTCTCATGTCCCTTTTCTGAACGAAGTGTACTCGCCTTTTGTATTTGGCTTTACTGGTCGAGTGCAGACGATACTGAGACCTATATTTCATCGTGTGGAAAAGTGCAACTACGAAGAGTAAGGCTTTGTTTGTACAGTATACTGTGTGGTAGGGAAGTGATATCCTTTTTGGATGGTGGAGAAATGACACTTTCATGGAGTAAAATAGAAGGAATGGTAGATGATACACCGACTGTTGTCATATTCCCTGGTCTTAACAGTTGCGCCTGCAGCGCCTATATTGTGAGCCTTGTTAAGGCGATCAATCGATGCAAATACAGGTGAGGACAGCGTTCATGTCTTATGCCGTGTTAGTTGTGTTGTTTTAAATTACCGTGGGACATGCCGTCGGAAGCTCAAGGTGGGTGCTATTTGGATTTCCGTTCTCATAAGATGTAGACTCCTCGATCCTATTGCGCTTCAATCGACTCCGATGTAAACTTCGTTCTTGATCACATTAGAAGCCGATACCCAGGCGCACCAATGGTTGCAGTGGGTATATCTCTCGGAGCGTAAGTTATGATGCACTTCATTTTCATAATACTGTTAGCTAATGCTGTTATTTCCTTTCTGTGCTATTGCGCACCTTTTCATTTCAATTGCAAATCGTTCTTCTATGATGTTTGCTTATAGTTAAGCCGTTGACGATACCCTATTTTGGTTCATTGGTTCTTTGATGAAGTGTCGTCCCTATTCTCATATCTTTCATAGCGTTAGGGTACCTATCTTGCGTTCCCTCCCTATTGGGCCTCTTTCACTTTCTGCAAATAGTATTTTTAACACAAATTTACGAAAGGACAGAAATCAAAATATTAAGGGGATCCTTCTCAAACTTCTTCATTCATTACAGCAATCTCTACTTTTCTTTTAAAAAGTCAGGCATTCTGGAAATATTACGCTTTGTGAAAGTTATTTGCAGCAGTTTTTATTTTCCACCGTCCCTACTGTCGATGTCTAGTGTGAAATGGCGGACAATAGAACGTCAGTTACGAAAAAATATGGGAGGAATGCTGAGAACAGTATCGAGATAAGATGAATCGAGGTAATGCCTTGTAGTAGCTTGTAGGAACAGTCCTGCATTTTGTTCGATCGGCTAGTTGACGCTGATTGGGAGGGAATTTTTGTCACACCGTTTTGAACCTGCTAACATTTAAAGCTACGCAACGCGATTTAAAATACGAGAAGTGTGGGCGAAACCGCGTTATATTGCCTGCTTGAGAACACATTTATTTGGCTATGATAAGTCTTTGCGACTAACTGATACCTGGAAAGACCCCATTTCGGGGCTGTGTCGACTGAGCGTTCATTGCGAGACATCTACGCATCAGAGGTGCTGGCATACCGTTACCTCCTAGCCTTGAGTCCTCGCCTCATTTACCTTTCACCAAGCCTTTATATGTCACTAAAGTTCGTTCAGTGGTGCATTGAAAGTCAACTTAAGCCACGTTATTCCTCGAAATTTATCCCTGGCTCTATTCAGCTAATCATGGTCACATTCTTACTTAGAAGCGATTTCCACTTTTAGTGTCATTGTCTTCAACTACTTGGCAGACGGGCTTCAAGACCGTGAGAAACCCTGCCCTCTCACCGCTGCGATGTGTATTTGCATGCCTTGGGACATGTTACGGTCGTCGGACAAGTTGGAAAAATCGTTGGACTGGTTCCTCTTTAATAAACCTCTCACTCATGGTCTCTGTCGTGTGGTCAATCGAAATGCGGACGTGCTGTCGAAGGATTACGATGTTCCACGCATTTTGAAAGTGAGTCCAGATGATAGTAGCTTATTCCTTTGCGTGTGCCGCATTTTTGCTCTGAGGGGATGTTGTGACTAGTTTTACGAAACTGGTCGCTGAATGCATATAAGTAGCGTGTGCACCCGAGAAATGGGGTATCATTCAAGGGTTACACTAAAATCTGAGCAATTTGCTGTGGTGCCAGAAGCGTCATTATCGTTGGTATTATTGATGTCGGAAACATAAGAGGTTTACACCAAAGCCTGACTATGTGGTCGAAAACGTACTTGCGGGTTTGTCGGTCTAGCTTGAAGGGGTATTTGTTAAAAATGACACATCAATTTAACCCTCTCCTATCAGACGTTGGCTTATTGAGCGGGATGGATGGTTTGTGTCTATTTAGCTAATGAAACAGGTTTACATGGCTTGCTTGCAGGATTACGAAGCCCTCTTGTAGAATATGCGTAGTCTTTGTAGAATACACGATAGTTGTTGTCATTCAGAGGGGACTAGATGTATCAAATTACGACAAACAGTTTACTTGTTTTGTTACAAGACTTTTACGAGTGACGAAATGTCTTCTTGTCGCGATGGCAACATGCGCTTCACTGCCAGATCAATGCAAACTTATCTCGCGGTTGGCTACACTGGTGCCACATTCTCTTGCCGATTGGAAGAGGAGGGTCTCGATTCACTGTGCACCCTTGATGACAACTTTCCCCAATTCACCTTATGGTTGGGTAATTGATGTCGAAAAAAGAAGGCGAAAGTGGATAGCAGTGCGAAAGTGCTTGTTTGAAGTGGAAAGGAAGTTGTGGTAGTCCGGCTTTTTTGGTTTCCTTGGGTGGGTATTTTAAAGAGACTCCCAACTATTTTTCATGCCACTCGAAGTTTGGACTATTGGACTGTTAACGCACTTCAACAGGACATTTAAGGAAAAATCACTATCGCAACGTGTCACCTACCGAAGAAAAGTCAAGAGGCGTCCTGTCTTGTATGTGGTTCTATTTATTGAAGTAGAATGTTCCCTCTTTGCATTATTTTGCCGAGGGTTGAGTTTTGTTACCGCCAAAACGCTGGAAAAGTTCAAATACTGGTATTATACCCATCCGTTTCGTATCCACCTCTCTATGCAGCCTTTCAAATGAGTAGTATCAGTAGCGATTGCTGACATCATTGCTGCTGCGCCCCCTTTAGAGTCGCTCAATCCGTGAGTTTGATACGAATCTGACGGCAAGCATGTTTGGCTACAAGTCGGCGGAGGACTACTACACCCGCACCTCTCCTGCCATCAAAATCGACCATGTCAGCATTCCAGTTCTCTGTCTCACCGCCGCTGATGACCCTTTTGTGCCATTTCACAGTGAGTCATTGCCTCACTTTTAAAAGGTGGTTAACGCGCTTTCGGTTGTAGCAATCCTGACGGTGTGCGTGCGTGCGCCTAAAATGATAAATCGAAATAAGTAGTATTGAACCATGGATACTTGTAATGCTCATTTTCTCGTGCCATTTCCATGGAAAGCAACTATTTCTGGAGCCATTAGATCGTGGAATGTTGAATCTGAATGGTGAGACTGTTTTGGGTGGCATGAACCCACGCACCTGGCCAAACGCGATCACAGCGTGTTTGATGGTCGCTGAATCCAAATAAGTAGGCGACACCAGCTTGCCATTGCGTTAGAGAAATTATTGGAAGTATTGGAGGCTAGAGATAGCATGGGCCGATGAAATATCGACGTTAGGTCAGAATTGTCTTTTTGCACACTATAGGCATGGAGACTGCGCAAAACTTGCAGCTTAGCTGAAGGCATACGCGGTACAACTTCATTTTAACAAATCGGTAAAATTACGACGATGGATGTGCGGCAAGAGGGTTCCCTGCTTTCGTCGCGTGGATTGCGTTAGGGATTGGAATGAAAAGCCATTTTATGCGCAGGACCGGAACTACCAAATGACCCTTTTTTCCGCAAAACTTGTGGTCTGGTTCGAATTGGACGTAAATGTCGTTTTTCTGATTGGTGCTCTAAGTGTGAGCTTAGGCCCTGCTAAATGTCTAACCGAGCTAGTCGGAAAACAGAGACCTCGATGCAAATGCCATTATGCGTCATTGCGTGTGGCAAAGCTAATGCGGTGAGGCGTATGCGTACGTGGCTGGTAGCTGATGGCTGAACACTGGACACTGGCGGAGAAACATCGGACGATGTCATTCTCACAGATCCATGGCACTTGATTGACTTTCTTACCGTGGTGGTAGTAGCTTACAGGAAGTTTGTTCGTGCATAAGACTGAAGGAGAGCACGAGCTAACCACAAAAGTGAGATTCGTCTTGGGCGCTAGATACCCCTTCACGTTTGATTTCTCACTGTCTTTTTGTGTGTTCATAAGGGTAATTTAGGGTACTACTTGCGTTGCTCCATCCGTTTACCTTTTTTGGCAGATAGTTGGTTGGCTAATTTCCAGGCTTCATCATTGGCCGCCAGCTGTCCGCCAGCCTTCCGGCCTACGGGGTTAGTCTATTGAACAACGCAGGGTTGGGAAGCATTGTACCAAATAAATCTGCTTGCTCGCTTCTTGTGATAGAAGAAATATGGACTTTAGGACTTGGGCAACACTCACGAAGCAAATGCGGCAGCTGTGCTGAGGCATTGTTTTCCGTCCCAAAGACCTGCGCAAATAATTACAGCTGTAGCAGTGTGCCTACACAGGTCCTAAGTAACATTTTCCTTGCTGATGAAAGTAAGGCAGCTGAAATATGACCCAGTGCTTTTGTGTTCAATGCTAAATTACTGGCAAATAATGCAGCAGTCAAGACGTCGATGCCTAACCTAGTAACGGTTGATGTGTTTCCTCTTGATCTCAAATGAGTAGAATGATGGCAAGTAGATCTAATCCGCGAACCTGAGAGTACCCATCAGCCTGTTGCATGTTCGAGATCCAATTAATGAGGCTTTTTTTTGTTGACTACCATAGCATTGCCTCTGAAAGACGTGAGTGGAGCGGGCAGTCGCGTTGTTCTCGCGGTGACACGTCACGGTGGGCACATCGGCTTCCTCTCGGGCCTCCTGCCTACAGGTCCGAGTCTGTTGGACCGTGCAGTGCCTCAGTTCATATCTGCAATTTTTCAACACCCCGAAGACTTTGCCGCTGCCGCTGCCACTGATGCTGTAGAGGATGCTTCTGTCAGTTCAAAAGGAGGTGAAAGCGAATCAACCAAACAAACTGCAGTGACTGTCAACTGACAACGCACGCTTGAAGGGCTTAAAGAGGAAGCTAAGAGACAATAAACATGTTCCTTACATGTTTGTTCGCCATTTTGAGTGGGTTTCTTCTTTTTGGAATAGACTGAGAATAAATGAGTCGCGTGTTCTTGTGGTAATTTCCTGCGGTCTGCCACATTACTGATGTAACTCCGGGCCGGAGGCCCGATGCGCCGCTCATCTTGTCGGGTGAAAGGAGGTAAGTGGCGCAGGCGATTGCGGTCGTGGCTCCACGCTCTGACACTGGACACTTGGTTTTTCTGCCATACACAGACAGACAAATTTTGAAATGTCAGGATGGCCATCTTTACGTGTCAATGAGAAACCAGTTGGTATCGAATACGTCCAAGCATTCGTTGCTGCTAATCTGCTGCAATCTTGGAAATAAAGGGGTAGAAGAAGACGTGGAAACGTAGGCCTTGGGAAGAAAAATTGGGCAGGGAATAGCTTATGTAGGGAAGGATTTAAAAAAGTCTTTACAAAACCATTCGGACGCATTTAGGTAAGACTTCTGCTAATTCATTTTTGATCGTACAATCCTCGTCATGGTGGATCCTCACATCTGCCCCATAAAATACGTGTTGCACGTGTTTTAGAAAAGCAAAATTATAAAAAAGAAGCAAATATTTTTCCAGATTGGAAATTAACCTTGAAGAAAATGACATATTAATGCCGAATTCCCCCCCCAAAACTCTTTCGAAAGCATAATAGTTTCCCAGAATAATTTTGTCTTCTTTAATTTCTTTTATAAAAGCCTATTTATTTTTCATAATCCGTAAGAGCAATGATCACAAGTTGCACAGCATTTGTTTGTGTCTCTTGACCAATTAAAAATAGGTAGACCTTGCTTGTGCTGCTGAAGCGAGTTTTCGGGAGCGAGGTATCGCCTAGGTGATTCCGGCCTTTTGCCCTGCCGCAGCATCATGCTTTCACTGGCGGATTACTTCATAGGTGATGAGTACAGCGTAAAATTTATAATCTCTGGTTTGCTTGGGGCCTACACAGCCTACTATTTCTTTGCTGCTCGTTCGGTACTTTTAATCCTTCATTTACTCGTTTACTTAGCCCCCTGCGTTGTACGGTCACTCTCGAGAACTCGTGAATTTCTTCCGTTCTTTTGTCCCCTTTCTCAATGAAGTTTACTCGCCTTTTGTTTTTGGTTTTACTGGTCGAGTGCAGACAATACTAAGACCCATATTCCATCGCGCCGAAAAGTGCAACTACGAAGAGTAAGGTTTTGTTTTTACACTTCGTCATGCGGTAGGGAGGTTATAGCGTTTTCTGATGGAGGAGAAATGACACTATCATGGAGTAATTTTGAAGGAATGTTGGACGGCACACCAATCGTTGTTCTATTGCCCGGCCTAACTGGCTGTGGTTGCTGCAATTACATTACCAGTCTTGTCAAGGAAATCAATCGATGCAAATACAAGTAAGAATACTGTTCATATTCCATTCTTTCCAGATGCGTTGTTTCAAATAACCGTGGAACATGTCGTCACAAGTTGAAGGTGAGTGAGATTTCATTTAATTTTCTCATTCGCTTTAGACGCCTCAAACTTACTGCGCTGCCCACACTTCTGATGTGGCCTCAGTTTTTGATCACATTAGGAACCGGTATCCAGACGCACCAATGGTCGCAGTCGGTCTATCGCTCGGAGCGTAAGTTTCGACTGACTTTCTGCACTTCAAGGTAGCCTACACAATTTTTCGGTTCAAGCGTAGACTGCACTTAGTGATAACACTTGGCTGTGAATATTTCCACGATTCGTTGGTTCCTCAGTGTTGTGTTTGCACTATGTTTCTTTTCTTTGGACGAAAACTTCAAATCGTTTTACGTGAATTGTATCTACCTCCACGTGTCATTGATCTCATTTATCAGTTTCCAAGTCCATTTACGATGCGTGACTTAGGAAATTACTCCATTATGGATGCATAAAAAGGGTGCTGATGGTTTGTGACCAAAAGCTGAGTTTAGTGGCGCTTGATTCGTGGGTAATTGAAAAGACTTGCATAGCCAAGCGTATAACCAAAGAAATAATGTTTGTCTGTCTTGATTTCCACTGCTACTCCCTGTGGTTCAGTTACCAACACACCAATTCCGTGTGCCATTGTGTGGGTCTATGTACTAATTCCCTCCCAGAGGAAACATTTAATTGAATACGGCATCTTTTTACTAAAATGGGTTACTTTTTTATCTGCTTTACTCCCCTGTTGCTAATCATGGCTAATCTCAGCACCTTGCAGAGTGGGTTACGCTGGGTCTGCACCTCTTTCTCATGATTCACGGTCATCTTAGAACTTCACTACTGTCTATTATGCAGTAAATGAGATAGGAGTAAGTGTCACAAGTCATCATTGTTTTGAGAACCCTTATATTTTCCCAGTAACTCTTATCAGATGTACCCTTTCGCTGATCCATTGATGTAGAATTTATTCAAAATGCGGGGGGACATGTAAGTGTTGATGCTGTTTTATTCTAACTCTATAGAGAAGTAGAAGGAAAAAATTTTAAGGCATATTTCTCGAATATTATATTTGCTGCAGTAATCCTAATCCCCTTCTCGAGAGACAGGAAGAAACACCACTTGTCCGAAAAGCTTTGTCTCAGAAGCCAATAAAAAGGTAATTCAAGTCACTTTCTTCTCCTCCTCTCGATGGCACGGATGAATTATGCAATCTCAATAAAAGGTGAAGGTCACCCGGAAAAGGAGAGCAGTGTGGTGGCCTGAAGTGAGATGGAGTGAGGTTGTACCTTCCTTCCATCTCTCCATATACGGCGTTGTGTTGCATTGCCCTGCATGAAAAGTCATCTGTTACGATCGACGGACTGATGCGAACCGATTATGAAGAATTTGTGTCATGCTTACCAGGATTCATTGAGATTTCGTGATCTGAGGTGGGGGCTCAAAATAGGGGGACGGTGATCCAAGCCAAAACAGAGACTGATAAATGTCCAATTTGCCTTTATAATGTTGAGCCATTAACACGTTTGACTGTATCTTACATTAAAACGTATTTTTGGCCTTTTCCATCTGAAATTCCTCACCTTCCATTCTCTTATCCACAATCACTCGTTTGCCTGCTGGAAACATCTATTTTTAGCCTCCTTGTCTTCAATTACCTGGCGGACGAACCTCAAGACCGCAACAAACCCTGCCCTCTTACCGCCGCGATGTGTGTGTCTATGCCTTGGGACGTGTCGCAGACGTCTGACAAGTTGGAAAAATCGTTGGACTGGCTCCTCTTCAACTACCCTCTCACCCATGGCCTCCGTCGGTTGGTCATGAGAAACGCAGACGTGCTGTCGAAGAAGTACGATGTTCCGCGCATTCTGAAGGTAGGTGGTTGATTGCGTTATAAGTACTCCAGTTTCCTTGAAAAGTTTGCTATCACAAGTTCTGCAAAACCTGTCGCTGAACTCATATGAGTAGCGTGCACACTTAAATGAGCATATCTTTTATAATCCTCCCGTTAATTTAATTACAGTGCTGTGGCTTCGACAACAACAGGGATGTAGGAATTGTTGTTAATGCATGACCGGGTAATCAAAAATGTTGCGCGTGTTCCGATCTAGCTCCGAGAAGCATGTATTAAAAGAAGCTTGTGTACGCACTCTTCCATTGTAAAATAATGGCTGATTGTGCCCAACGGCTAGTTCGAGTTTATATTAGCTTACAGGACGAGTTCCTACCGTCCATGGAATCGCAAAACCTCCTTGTAGAAGTTGCCTAGTCTTTGTGTAATCTTTGATAAATGTCGTGAATATCTCAAGGATATGTGCATCACAAGCCGAAAATGGCCTATATCCCTATTTAAGGTCGGTAACTAGATGATTAGATGAATGACATCTGCATCGATTGAGAAGTGGGAATCGTGGACACCTCTAAGGTGGTGTATACCACAATATGATTGACAAGTCCTCAATTAGTTGATCTTCCTCTCCATAGACAGTAAAAAGCATCGTGCATCTTCGATTGTTTACTTACTAAATGACTTACTGACTTATGATGCGAAATAGTTGCTCTTGGATGCGTCATTGGTCGTTGGTTCATTATCCATCGTCCACAATGCACGTCTCAGACACTCATTACTTCACTTCGGGAGACTATGCTTGCTTTGTCCGTGTGCTTTCCACTGCAGGTGGAATTGTTTGCTTCCTGTATGGTGACATGCAATAGAGTAGACAGATGGGATAGAAGCGGGAGTTATTTTGGTTTCTTCCCATTCGGGGACAAAAATTGGATTCCCATCTGTCGCCTGTATGTTTAGGAAAGAATTACTAAACTTATTTAATCGAAGTGATTCCTTATAAAGCAGAAAGTTCCTTGATCACCCCAAACCTTTTGCTACTGTACCACACTGACTCTCCCCTTAGGCCATAAGAACTTCAAGTACTCTGAAGAGGGTCTGGGGAGGCTACTACAATGCGCCAAAGGTCGAATCGCAGAACGCATCTGTTATCGGCTCAGATAGCTAAATAAACCATCAAATCACTACAGCCACTTCGTCTATTGCTGTCTAGGCGTCAACTAAGAGGCTTACCTGTTGTTGAAGGTTGGATTCGTGTGTATGGCATATTCAGTCGATATTCACGCAGGTTGATGATATAGTTGTAGCACCACAAATTCCTGTAATAATCTGTCATGAATTGAAGATTGCATCAATTTTCTTTGCTCTCCTCTCCATGTAGGTCCTCGGTTTTGTTCATTTGGGTACCTTTTGAGGCACTTCAGACTCACATTGCTTGTTTGAATGTTACTTTAACTAATCCTGCTTTTTGTCATCTCTGAGTAGCCGAAATTATGAGGGCATTTCATGGTATTTTTAGTTCACACAGACCATCACGACTCTACCGATAGGCTCAACTGCTACATTGCCACCATTTCCTGCAGGCTAGAAGTAGATACTTCTTCTTAGTTACACTTTTCCAACTCTCCTAACTTTTCTTGCCCTAAAAACCTCCATCAATTGTTGCCTGATCTCAAGGTCACTGGTGCATAAACGCTAGCTGTTAGCATAACCTTGACAATTTCACAAATATTATTGTTAATATCCACGCTTAAGAGATCATTTCTCCCTTTTTTCTTTTTGTAATACCAACAATTATTTGGCCGTAACGTCTTCTTAGTGGCGAGAAATCAGGCAGCTAGGAATGCCACATTTGTGTGGCATTATTTCTCCCTCTTAAAGTTAAGGTTCATATACTTGCCTCTTGAGCCCCCAACTGCGTGTTCAATTGCGTATTTAAATAGAAGACCAAGGGAAGGTGAGATCACATGGGATATGAAGGAAAAAAATGGATGGGAGGAGGCGGAGGGAAGGATGACGTGAGCTAAGGTCTCATTTTTGGCACTGATTTGTAGGATTCTCTGCTTTCTCATCCTGTAAGAAGACTAATTTCTTTAAACTTGCTGTTTTGAATACAGTGGCTTTTCTTGCCTATCTCTGAGGCTTATCACGAAACAGACAAATTGATGCCTAACACTCTTTTATTACAGGTACGAGAGGTGTTGCAGAGCTTTCCTTTTTCAATGTCCTCCATTGTTACTTTGGAAGGTAGTTAGCAAGTAATTTGATCATTGAATGTGTGTTTACAAAGTTCAGGATAAAGCTCTGAAACAAATTGTAATAAAACTTGTTTGTTTATGTGACGTAAATTGACAGCTTAAACGTCATTCATTCGGCTGTCACTTTTTTTTTTCCGGTAGCATCTACACTTACATAATCCACTTTCTACATGAGGAGGTAGTGCGACTGAGGTGATCCTTTATAAGGTAGGCTATGGGGAATGGGCAGGTGCAAACGCGTAACAATACTTGGATGGAGAGGAAGTGATGCAGAAAAGGCACTTTTTGCCATCTTTGACATTGACTCGCGATGGTGAAAGGTATCCGAGACTACTCAAGATGATCTTACTCCCTTGGACTTCTTTGTTGTTCAAGACAATCTCTTTACTCTTAGATGTCTAGGCGCCGCTTGAAGTGATGAAAGAAGCTAAAAGTCCCAAAAATTAGAGATGAACTGGCGAAAAACAAGTTGAAGGAAATTGTCGAGTAGTTTAAGTAAATCATGATATTTGCGGTAAAGCCGCGTGCCTTTGATTATGCAGTCTCTGTGGGTATCAAGCAGTTCTGGATCGGTGTAGCACCCTTCTATTTTGAACCCTCCCCCATTGACGTGGAGACATTATTTCCTCCCTAGTCCACCTCACCGCATTTCTTCTCTTTGTGTTCCTCGCACATGTATTTTTTCGCCGGCTAGCCTTCACCTTTTCTTGGCATCACACATTACACCCACTTAATAGGTAGTGGGAAACGAGTGAAGAAAAAGGAAGTTGCTTGAATTGCCTTTTTGAAAAAGTCCCTGTGGATAAGTGGTATAGGTTGAGGTGATGGGCTCCTCACCTCACATAATGGATAAAATAATCTCTTAGTAAAAGAAACTCTTCCCCTAGAGTCATTGCATGACATGGATCGAGGGTACTTCACAAGACTTTTACCAATAACACGATGTCATTCTCTGTCACGATGGCAGCGTGCCAATCGACCTTGAGGTTGCTAAAAGTGGTGCTACGTTGTCGAGTCAATTAGGAGAGGTGCGACTCAATTCCCTGTGTACCTTTGATAACTTTTCTTAACCGTAAATCATGAAAGCGAAATGAGATGGCAGTGTGAAAGACGCTTGTTGAAAGTGGGAAGGAAGTAGTGCAATACGTTAAAAGGGCTTTCCACTCTGCTAGCCAAAATTTGAAGTATTTCAAGGAAAAACTTAAATTGGAGCAATCAGTTCTGTCTATTTCAAACAAAAAGTGACGCCATGTGTGGCCTATCGAGGGACATTAAAGAGGCGCCAAAACCTGGATGTGGTTTCCAATTCATTTCCGTTGATGACGCAGGATGTGATCACTTTTTGCCGCTCTGTTAATGGTTGGCACGGTTAAAATCACGGCTCCTGTGCAATGCAGTTTTTCAGAGGCCATGAAAGCAGTGCCTCCTTATGCAATGAAACATTTTCCATTTGGTTGGGCAATGATTCGCATTAAGGAATGGTTTGGGGATAGGAAGTGTAGTTACTTCTCCCAGTCACCCCGTATCCATCCATCCCGTGTCCATCCATCCATCCCGGATCCATCCATCCATCCATCCATCCCGTATCCATCCATCCATCCATCCATCCATCCA
>MIEF01006301.1:0-23272 GCA_001870725.1 Taenia solium
GTATTTTTTTGAATCTATAGTCATTTCGACTTCTGCACATTGAGTGGCTACACATACGACGTTCTACTGCCAGTTTGTTGACATTAAACCACTGCCTTGATCTTTGAGTGATTGGTGGACGCGAAGGACGTAATGCGACAAAGCTCTTTAATTAACTCAAAAATTGATTCACGAAACGACCCGATTCAGTTTTCCTTTCCTCCCACCTTCCTCCTGTGGGCTTAGCATTTATGTCTCGTCGCCTCTAACATAGTCAGTCTACGTTAGCACCTTTCGATAACGGTGGTTCCTAGCATCCTCCATCTGCTTCTATCTCAATCTTTATCACCTATTTATCCTTTCCCTTGTCTACTCCCCACCTCAATCCCTTTCTGTCAGTTCCATCTCACTGACAATGACACGCTTTTAGTACGCCATGAAAACAACGTCAATTTAATGAATTGGCACCCAAAATATGCGAACACCTTGATGCAGAGTACTTGGTTCATGCCTTCAACGCCATTCTTAACTCGTGACAGATGCAGTCAAGCCGACGATCTACTCAAGCAATGACTCGCCACACCAGCAGAACACGAAACCCGGGCAGCTGCTGCCCGCAAACCTCAATTCCAAACCTTCTCACGAGGTCGCAAAAGGTTTCCTCATAACCAGCAAAACACCCTCCATACATCACCAATATATCGCCCTAGAAATCCATGGAAACGAAGGCACACAATAGTATGGTGGGACACGCGTCGACGACGTTGTCTTGTCTACCCACACAAAAGTGAGCGGCTACTGGTGCACCCCTGAGGATGTATTAATATGGAGAACGGAATTTAACACGAAACCAGAACTTTTGGTCAGGTATTATAAAAGTTTTGAGTTTAGTAGTAAACTAAACTAAGCTATCTCACCAACTTTGGATCATCTGATTAAAAGCACAACCCACATAAAAGTTGCGCACAGCTTGGACACTGCACCGTTCAAGAGCCCTTCTTCTGTCAGTCCTCCATTCTTTGCCCACGTTTATCTCACCTGTGAAATGCTTGCTTATGAAAAGGAAATGGCCAATCACCTGTTGCGCATCGAGATTGGTCTGCCGCATTCCCAACAAAAGCCAACGCTGAAGGCATCAACACAAGTCTACATGCTTTTACCCTATCCTCACAGCGATCAAGTTTCCATGAATCTTGTAAAGCTGCAACGCCAAATTTGTCTCCTCCTCTGAGCAAACCAGCATCGTAGTTGTAACGGTGGATGGAGCCGGCATCAAATGGATTCGAAGTAGTCCAACGGGTACCTCTGTCGCGTGGTATTGCCACTATGATTTTCCTCGTTCTATTGGTTGTTGCACAAAGAAAACTGAATTCTTTCAACAAAACCTATCCATGTCGAGCAAATTCTCTCTTCGACTGATCACTTAGTGCTCCTCATATATATGTAATCCTCACACAAACTGCTTCGCAATATGTTCTAAAAATGCATTCAAATTTTCATCTTCCAAATTCTTCAGAAAGAGTCTTTCTTTTTGCATCGGAGAACTCCCCAGAAGATCTTCTATGTAATCGGTGTTTAAAATCGCACAGTAAGTAAATGAAATGAATTATATGAGGAAGAAGAATAGAATGAGAATTAGTGGCCTGCCGCAAAAGGGGCTGGGTAGACTGATTTGGAAATCCTCGAAAGAATTGCAGTCCCTTCAACCAATATTCAATAGCGGAATATGTGCTTCCGTAGACAAGGACGCTCCTTGAGCCACCTTGGGCTACTGATGTGACGTAGCATTGTTAAAATATCGTCGTTGACTTGAGAGTATTTGCCGCCAGTTGAACAATGTCACAGACACAAACGCAATCCTGCACATTAATAAATTCGCCTATTCTAAGCGTCATTCCATGTGGAGGTATGTGATACCGCTTTGTTGCCAAAGCGTAGAGAAAGCAAGCCACCGCTATTGGCACACAAGTGAGATAAAGAGAACGGAATAGCAGAGGAGACGAGGGATGAAAAATGATGGACAACATAGGCAAACGCAAGCATCAGTAAGCAGACTGCTGAAACCCACCATCTTGGAAGGATGCCAGTGTAGGCTAACTGCGTGACAGAGATAACTCGGTTTAAATACTAATAGATCGCCCGCAATTCTCATCACGCACAACTAAAATCACTGAATCTGAGAAGAATTTGGACTTGTGCCCGAAATTACGATCCAATTTTGACTGTGCTTTTACTCATGAAAACCACGTTTAGCATAGTTGTGTGGTACTTCAAACCATTTTGGTGAAAGAGGGGAGTGACAGGATTGTGATGTGTAATGCGGTGGAATCGATGCCCTCATGTGAAGGCTTCTTTGTGAATAGCGATGAGGGAACAGGAGACTGGCCTCACTAATTGGGAAGCTGGAATGTAGCTCAGTTGCGTACAGGTCATGACTTCAATGTGTAAAGCTGTGATGAATTGACAGGTGACTGGAGAAGGCGTAGAAGCCAACGGCATGCATTCAAGAACGTGTTTATGTCCCATAACCACTGTCCGTAGTTACTGTATCAAAAATTTGGTGCATTCAGACACGCTGTTTATGTCCCATAACCACTGTCCGTAGTTACTGTATCAAAAATTTGGTGCATTCAGACACGCCAAAACCCAGCATCACGAAACGCCAACATGTGCCAAAGCTTGGAAAGATTCAATCAATCAGTCACAAGTTGTCCATATGTCAAGCCAAACTATACTTTGCGTATGGTTACATTCATAGAGCAAATGTTCGAAACCTGATGAAGAGAGAATCATAGTAGCAACACCTTATTTCACATACCTTTCACATTCGTAACCTGTTTTGGTGGTGTGAAGAGAAAAAGGTTGGCACATCCTGATTAGAGAAAGGGAACTTGTTGTTATCGGAGGGTGCACACCAAAACGTTCCGTGTAGGCGGCTGTCCACTTGCCATTAAAGCTTGAATTGGCAACTGGGAAAGCTTAGAAGGAAGTGCAGCCATTCCCGTCCTCTCTACCGTGATAATCGAACATGAGGCTACCGACAGTAGGTGGCATCTTCGCGACCCGCATTTCAGGTCTGCTTGCATGCCGACTTGGCGTCCAGCACAATGCACTTCCGTAGCCTCTCTGTTTGTAGATGGGAAGCATGGCGTGGGAGTGGGAATGGAGGTCACGTTGATGGATGTCCCAATGACAGCCGTTCACTCCACCGACTTAAAGGTGACACTACGCAAATGTCTCATTATGCTACAACTCCACACAACTGCAATTCGCTTCTCTTGACATCACCTTTACGTGTAATTATCCACATGGAACTCCATTAATCCAATCGCTGTTGAAAATTTTTGCCACCTTGAGTGCATTTTGGAATTCCGATCCATTTTGGAGGCGAGATTGCTTGGATTCGAACATAAGTGATAGTGAGTGCATTCAAATGCTGCTGAGTGTCAACATGCAGCTACTGCCCATTCATGTCAGCGTCGTTAACACACATTCCGTCGCAGCGCTGTAAGCCTTCCGCTTCAAATAATTCTAGAGCTTTATTTTGGTGACAAATGGAGAGCATGTTGCTGAGGGTTAGAAGACTCTTTACGAATTCCAACGGAAGGGTTAAAAATTGAAGCCTGCCCAGGGCAACTACCCTCGTCTCGTGTTCTACCGAAACCAATAAAAATTGAAGCAACACTACCCACGGGTCACCTAGAAACATTTGCTAAGTAGCAGTCACCGGTGCCTTTATGAAGAGTGAACAAAGCAAACGCGTAAAACTGCTTTCACATTTCTACCAGCCGGACGGATCCCGGATAACAGGCGAGTCTGCACAGCATAAAGAAGTACTGGCAAAGCCCAACTTCGTAAAATATTATTCGTACAATAAAGAGTGGTTGAAAAAATAGACTAATAGAACATTGAGCATGGGAGACTATGCGCTAATGGCAATTCGCGTCGTTCATTGTCATTGGACAGGGGGAATTCAGCCGGGCCTGGTTATCGTAGGATTTCCCATACGCACGGGACGAAGCATCCAATGTGTTAACGCCAATGTGATGGCAAACCAATGCCTTTCCTCCACCTTCTCTAAACCACCGGTAGGTAAGCCTCTTCACCTCTGCCATGCAGTCATTCTACACTTGCACTAATCAAACATGATGAATTCCGGGAATCTCCGTTTACTCTCCAGTGCCTCTTTACCTATGCCAACATCAAGCTATTCCTTCCTTTGTCTACCCATTATCGCAATTCCTTAATGCCATTTTTGGGTCATTAATAATAACATGCTTTCGTTACACTTTGGGAACAATGCAAAATCCCTGACTTTCCGGTAAATCTGGCAATACAAATATGCGAACCTTATTGCTGCGCACGATTTGGTGACCGCCTACAATGTTATTTCCAACCGGTGATGAATATTGTGGTGCCGACAATCCTCACAAGCAGTGCATTGACACTTTACCAATTGATAGGGACTCGATTAGCATCGCCATCACCTGGTATTTTTACAAACCCCACCACTGTTTGTGTCGACTAAAGGAAATGGGAGTCTTGCAATGATGTTCGTCTCAGTCTGGTCAATCTCTCATCATGCTATCCATCAATTGCGGACCAAATACTACGAATTCCAGTGATTGCGAGCCCTTTTAAACGTAAGAGACGAAAAATACAATGTGTTAACATCATTGTGAGCTCAATCCAATGCACCTCTCCCCACCCCTGCACTTATGGGACCTCAGTATTTAAATCCAGACACTCAGTCAATGTAGGCTAGCACTCTTCATCCCTTTCTTTCCTTATCAACTGCACCCAGCATTTATGCCTTTTTAATCTCTTCCACCACTACTTCTACTTCCTTCATTATCTGTAATGCCCCTCTTTGACAACCAAAATCCCTTCACACTATTCTCATGTCTTACATTATGAGCAACGCAAACCACCAACGTTCCAGCTGAAATTGTACCGTAAAACTGCAATTTGCAATAGTTCGAAGCATTAGCAATTGGATGCTGCTCGGTTAGCATCACTGGCACCTAGTACATTCAAGAGCATCACAAACTCTTCACCGAAACCCACTTCCCAATGTCATGAGGGGGCAGGATAAATCCTTTAATTTTAGTGTCAATATACCAAACGTGGTTATCATGAGCACCAACATTGACGGGAATAAATTGCAAGCAGACTATGCAAAAAAGCGTTAGTCTCCGAGTGCAAGTCCATTTTCTACTCTATTGCGCGTGGCGAGGTAGAGTGTCTGACTGTGACTCTCAAAATTCACCATTCCCAGCCGGTTTCAGCAGACTTGCATCACTCAAATCTGCTCATCGCTATCCGATCCGGAAAGGGCAGAGTTATATAACGCCTCTTGCTTCCCTGAAGGGCAATCGAGTCGTGATCAGCTAGGGCATTAAAATGCTAAGTCGTCGCGCATGAAACTATGGCGTCTCGGGCAAGGTAGGATGACACTCCAAGCACAGTCGTCAAAATTGTGCCTTTTACTTCTCTAAGCTTAGTGCGCGTGCCTTTGAGCCCTCCTCCAGAGGATCGTGATGGGTAAGCTGTCAAGGCAAATGATTCAGCACAAGAGCGGTAGAACATCCATGTAATTAATAAGTTTGAGTAAGTGGCTCATACGGGTCGTTTTAAAGTCATGAATATTTCCGTGGTAAGAAAATCGAATCGAATCAAGAGAAAGAAAATGCAATTGAGCACATATTTGAATCGAGTTGAGGAGGCATTCTAAGAGAGCTAGGTGCTCAGAGAGAGTGCCTTCGTCCTTGCGTCTGCTGCCAATGCCCTTAAACTGCATTTCGTAATGGGCGAATTGTAACCACTCATCCAAGTTGACCTTTCCCGTATCCGGTCGTTTGACACAACACAGTCGCCAATCCACCGCCGTGGTTGCAAGTGGGCAACCTGCAAAGTTGTTGAAAATCGTAATGAACTCTGCAAAGACATGTATGTCATTAAGTGACTCGTCAGACGCTCTTGGCAAGACTGTTATGATTAATGTTTGATGCGGCTTGATAGCACCTAAGAAGTGCAGTAGGTGATTCTTGGAACAAAATTCTGGATCCATCAGGGATACGTAGCAGTCGTAATCCAAAATATAATTTTCGGTTCTTCTTCTTCCTACCTCGTCGCAATATATTATGCTATTACACCCATTCTCATGGGCAGTGTAATTACAATCCAGCATATCACTCATATCGAGAAGACACGAACCACGTCCTGGTCATTCATTGGGCTTTGTGGTGTGCAACATTGGACGGTAATAATCCTGCTTGGGAGGTAAAGAGAAACGCAACGTATAAACACTGACTATCAGGCAACAGTTGATAAGGTGACCTGGAGGGAATGGCCTTGACCGAATCGAATACTGCTAAAGGGATTTCGGTTCCTTCAAATAATATTCGATAGCGGGAAGTAAAATCCGATTGACATTGGCTCACACAACCCGCCACACGCCATGCCCTGTCAATTCAATCCACCACATACTCATTTCCACACGAATGAATCTTGCTCAGAGTTTCGCACAACAGCGTCACAAGTGGGTTTTACTCGTGGTTTAATTTGTGCTAACTACTCTGATGTTGCCTTTTAATTAATGATACGCTTCACCTGCGGTTGAGAGGGTAATGCAGAACCGGAAAGGAGATACAACTGACGCCTTCCCTTTCACGCTTAGCTGGTGTGCGCAAATAAATAGCTGGCTGATATCAATCTATGCATTTCCTTCATGTTTGGTGTTGGCGCATGACAGCTTGTGAAGATGCTTGCAGTGCTGCATCAAATTGTGTCCTTTGCCAAATTGAGATACTTTGGTTGGGCTAGGCTCCACTAATGCGCTGTTAAATGTGTGCCCTAACAAGAGGCATAAGTGGAAGTCGGTAAACTGGTCAGTTGATAGTCGGTCGGTCGACCGGTCAATTGGTGTTTTGGGAGAAGGAGAATATGGTTCATAAGATCTCCTGCAGGCACGTCTCCACTTTAATGTGATTGCTCAGAAGGAACACCCCGTAATTGGCTTTCTTGAAATGGGTATTTCTGTCACATGATGCGAATAGAAACTCATTACTTCAACCCATGATACGACACTTGCGTCAAAGGCAGAAATTAGGCGGCACTGTGGTCGAAGTGGTACCCTACCTTGTCCAAGACGTCACAGTTTCACTTTCTGCTTCAAGATGCATTAACTTGCACTTGGGGAGTAGGTCTGCCATGTAGAGAACCCCGAAACAGTGCCACAGGCATTGTGCTTGGCATGAGAACCGATTCGGAGTGACCTCTGTTAGTCGGCGCTTATCTTCTCTGCCTTAACGTGTACACGACACCAAAATCACAGAGTGCCAACAGTGGAACAAGCATGTATGGGCAGCAAAGTAGTAAAAGGAACGACTTCTGTTCTACCAAAGATGCCGTGCGTCAGATGAGACTGGTGCTCCTCCACACACTGATGACATCACTGTTTTGAAACGACAATCGAACCAAATTAATTGGCACAGCTGTAAGCTAAAAGCATGTTTTGTTGTCCTGCAGTAAAGCGTCTCTAATGAGTTGGGGCGTCACGCGTCGCACGAAGCGAAGTAAGATGGATAGATTGGGCTGGGTTCCACTGAACTGCTACTAACACATCAGTGGTAGTTAGCAAATCGGTCAGTTGAATGTCGGTCAATCAGTCAGTGGGTGTTTTGGGGGAGAAGGAGAATGAAATTCGTGAGGTCCCTTGCATTCGCTCAGAACGAGCACTCCGTAATTGGCTTTCATGAAATGAGACGACTTCATTTCGCCACCGCCTATCTTCTCAGCCTTAACATGCACATGACAACACAATCACAAGTTCACTCATCACTTTGTGCGCTATTTGTTAGATCGGAATGGTAGACGGCGCTCCAATGCCGTGTTAACCTTTGACTACGATTTCCAAACCGCAATGCTCACCACTCATTTTGGAAAGGAAATCTATTTGGACGATTTGACATGAACTGCTAAATATGTTGACATACTGGAATCAAACATCTGCAAGGGACATCGCTATTGAAGATGGAAGGATGGCGATCCGGTAGAGCCATGAAAACCACGATAGCGGCACGTCGTGAGAGACATTAGGTGAAGTGTGTGAAATTTCTCCCTCCACTCGTGTCAAAGGACCGAGTTAACATGTCGGAGTGAAGTGCATGTGTGTATGTGAGCGTAGGTTGAGACATTGGGGGCTGGAATCATGATCGCATTTCCGTCTTCTTTTACCTAGCCGTACATATACCTGCTTTGCTTATGAAAACATGGACAGAAGAAACACGAGGTTGCACCTATGCATGGTGCTACCCTCCACTACCTCATCGCGCTCACCCAACAAAACAATGCGAAGGCCTTCCACCCAACTTCGTCTACAATCAGTTGTAGGAGTTGCGTCTCACGCCCAGTCATTGCATGCAGACGAGAATATCGAATGGCTTGTTCAAAAGCCACTAAAGTAACTGGAGAAGGAAGGAAAGACGCGTCACAAGAGGAAGGATGTATTTGAGCAAACGGATTGTAACAGCCCAGTCAAATTGAGGTGCTTAGCTACAAGGCACTGATGTGCCGCAGTCAACCATCGAGTTACTGTGTATGCATAGCAGTCGTAGCACTTTCAAATAAATTCTACCTTTTTACGTAACAATCAGGTGACGATATTTATGTGACATGGAGCATGGCCCATTTAAGCGTCAGGGTAAAACGCATAGTAAATTTGGCAGAAACAGGGTTGTTTATGCAGTGAGGAGACATAAAGTATGTCAGGATGGGTCAAGAGACAGTAATCGATGGTGTTTGGGCAAAGAAGTGACTAGACCGGGTTAAAATTGTCGGAAGTTCTGATGTGTCCGAACATTTGCCCGTGAGAGTGAAAGACTCAGCAAAATCCATTGCCATTTGGGGATGGTGATACAGGCCGTCACGATGTCCTCCGTATGAAGGAAATCGCATATTCTAAGGGCCACTTCTGGTGGGAGGTCGGTGATTCGAAGCTGTCTCTAAAGGGCAACGAAAATATGCCAACGTCAGTGACATGTTAACAGCATTTAGGATATATGATATTGAATGGGACGAGCAAGGCAGCAAATGAGAGGTTGTAAAGAAAGGAAAGAAGGATGAAGAATAAGATGAGGCTACTGGAACTCACCATTCTGGTAAGTTGGTAGGGCAGATGGACTGTGCAGGATAGATGACGAGGTTTAAATACTCAGGTCTTGGAAGGGGACAGAGGGAGGAGGGAGGGGACCGTTCACAAGATTCAGCTGTGGTCCACAACCCACTTGAGGTGCCCTATCGTCATAGTGGGAGGGGGACCAGTCTGAAATGACCTCAGCCAGTCTATGCATGTTTTATCAACTCAAACAGAGGCATGAAATTACAATTTAAGGTACAAAACTATCATATGGCGAGTGATGCACCTATACATATCGATGACATCAACAACATCCCTGTCCATTTTCAGGTTTTTCCCCAGTTTATGTAATTTAACATGGCACTAGCGTTGTCGAAAGCTTTAGCTGATATCCACAAGCTACATTGCTCATTACTCGTCGTTTCGATTTCGTTCTTCTCTCAAATGCAAAGGCCATTGTCCTGATTATCCACACAGCATAAGTGTTGATAGTTTGCAAAGTGTTATTCAAGTGCCTACAATGAGGTCGTAATTAATTTCTCAAGGCACTTTTGGAGGTCACATGTTTCATTTAATTTGACAGCACTACAAAACAAATAACTACATATTTTATTTGAAATGATGGTTCATTTATACCTTTCTTAGCATCGAAGCGTTTATCCTTGCTGCCGATTTGCATTGCACTAACCAACGCCCTTGAGAAGCCTGAGATTACATATTTTGGCATTTAATGGTCCGTCAGGAGTGACCCATTCCAAAGAACATTAATTTCCAGTGTATGTTAGTGTTTCCATAGTTCCAATGAGCATAAGATTGAGTTACGCATGATTGTTTACTCGAAACCACACTAAATGGACACATTCCATCGCCTTTGTGTCAAAAATGCTTCTGTGTGTGACACTTACTCGATATTATTCGGAACTAGAAACCATCCCGTTTGGACTGGAAAAAAGCTCCTCCTGCTCAATTTGCATTGAACTTTATGTTAATCACGTAGTGAAGCGCTTTCACGGTTTCTTGGAAGTAAAACCTCAGGAACCTCTAATTCACTGCTCGTTGTGAGAATTGCAGCTAGACCAGCTCAGTTAGTGGCAAAGGAAAGTGTGAGAAACAAAAACATTTTCTGAATAAGATCTTGCACAATAATAAGGGAATTCCTCACAATGATGGCAAATGTCATAAGATTCGGCACCAACAATTTAAGGTGCTTTTTTCTGTTAGGGTTAATAGATGCAGCTGACATTACCTGATTTATTTTAATCTAAAATGTAAAGGGTAAAGCTCCAGCCTTCGTGTCCCTAAATGATGTAGGTGACTACAGGATCAATTATCGCCATCAAAGGCAGCTCGGAAAACGCCGAATTGAACTTGGACAAGCTAGTCACTTATAAATGATATTGAACTGCTTTGTTAATCACTTCGACGACATATCTTACTTGCAGAATATTTAATTGCAAACCTTGTGCGTGGATTAACGAAGCCATCACAGCCACCTCACTCAACACAAATCTGCCTTCAAATTAAGAAAACGTAATGTTAAATTTTTAAATTCTAGGGTCTGCCACATGTCGTGATGCGATCGACGCATTTGTCCCGTTAGTATTCATTTTCCACACCGACGTGCCTCTACAAAATCCCCGTTCCTTTGCGCGGTGGTGCTACTGGTAGGAAATCAGTAGCATTGTGCCATGAATGCACTTGCACATGTAGTGCCAACCGCTACGCTTTGCTCCCTTGACTAATAACCGTCCAGAGGATGTAGCCATCATATACATAACAACTCATCATAAAGGAGATGGCACATAAAAATCGGTCCCTTTATTGCAATACCTAGGCATAGCTATTTCTGGTTACTCTTTTCTGAGGCCCCACATCTCCGATTTAGCAAATGACGAATGCTTGCCTATTACCGGCCTATTAGTGAGAGTCTGTGGACCAGCCAGTCAATCGGTCGGTCTTTTGGCGGAGAAAGAGGATGAAGTTGATGGGCTCTCCTGCATGCACATGTCCAATTCACCATGCATCCTTAGAATGGATACCTATTAGTTAGCCTTCTTGAAGTGGATAATACTGTCATATGATGCTAAAAGATACTTGTTACTTCTTCAGATTAAGCGGCAATTTTGTCTTAGAACTTTTACCTCACCGTGACCGATGTGTTATCCTGTGAAGGCAAAGACGCCACAGGTTCACTTTCTGTTTCGAGAGTCATCTACTCGGAGTTGTGAACCAAGGAGACTATGCGTGATACGTCCGAACCAGCAGCCACCCGATGAAATCAGCAGTACAAACATTGCGTCCAAAACGGCCACTTTTACGTAGTTGGGTAACGAGCTCCTCAAACCGCCACTGCAAATAAGTCGGCCGTGGTTGCAAGCAGCTGTGAAGGATTAAGTCAATTCATGCAACAGCTCTCTTCACAACTTATTTTCCTCTTTCCAGAGGTGTCAGCAGAGATGTTCAGCGGCAATTAATTGCCACAGTTGCTGAGTAGACATCACGTCTGACCCTAGTTGTGGTGTTTGTGATGGATTGATGTGACACAGCAGCAGAAATCGCGTAGTCCACGCCATTCAGACCGGGCGAAATAACGCGAATCAATGTGTTGACACGAGGGTAGCGTCAGTCTAATCTCCCTTCCCCAACTCTCGAATCCGCTAACTCTCGCCAGCTCTGTCATGCAGGCTACCTGTGGACACATTCCTCGTTAATAGCAGATTATTCCGTACACGTCCTTCGTCTGCTCCCTTTTGAAATGCGTCCAAACCCACGCCCTATAACGAAGACCAAAATGACCTTTATCAAAGTGTACTACTCGTGTCTGTTCGGGACCAAAATCACATGAGGACCGACTTGCAATCCTTGCCTGTTTACAATCCAGCAATCACGTCGAATGAGAAATAGGCCGGCAAGTATGCATCGCATCTCGAGGTCGAATTTCTGGTTGTTCTCAGCAATATGCATCTCAATGGAAGGCTGCATCACCAGCTAGTGCTCGGTACCTCACTAAGTAAAAAGACCGCATGCATGGAATTTTGAATCTTCCGGGGCATTTTAAATGGGTTCATGTTGTAACACACATGGAAAATAAAGTAGATGCCTGGGCTTTGCCGAAATCATGAACACTAAGTCGAAGTCATTTTGTAAAAGGCATTTATGTGTCGAAGACTTCGTATTTCTTAAAGCTCACAAATCAGGATTGTCGTCTGCAAGCGGAGATCTACCGCACAAGTTGGCGGGATTAACCCTGCTATCCACTTTGAAATGCACCACCACTATAGAACTAGATAAAAGTAGATTCGAATGAATTCAATTAGTCTTCACCTATCTTCTCGGTCCTAATGTGGACACGACGCCACAGTCAAAAGTTTCCTCATCACTTCGTGTGCTATTTGTTAGATTAGAAGATGAGATGCCATTCAAATGGCGTGCAAGCCTTTAACTACAATTTTTGCACCCCATTACTTGTCACTCCCTTTGAAAAGATAGTCTACTTGGGCGATTTGGCATGGACTGGAAAGTATTGTGGTGAAGTGCAATCAAGCACCTGCAAGTGTCACCGCTATCGATGATGGAAGGGTGGCAATTCGGTAGGGACTTGTCAACCACGACAATAACATCACGTGGGACATTGCGTGAGATCCGTGAAACCTCTTTCCTTAGTCGTGGAGTAAGACCGCATTAGCGTGCGTGATGGTAAATGTTGATGGAAATATTGACGCTGATATCATCGTTTTATTTCTCCATTTATTCAACCATCAATAATACTACCTGTTTTATTCGGGAAAACCTAGAGCGGAGGGACTTGATATCCTGTCCTTTATCACCGGTATTGCTCTGAATCCAGGCAATAGCCTTGCTAACAATGATTTGGTGATAAGAAAGACACACGCCGTATCTGCGAACAGAGTGGAGTCCTGAACAGGAGGCTGCCATCCGTAGCGTAGGCATCCACGGGTAGTCAAAAAGGGACTCAAAGTTGGGGAAATACCGAACACTGACATGACAAATGCGATGAAGAGAAGGTGTCCTTCCTCCCTCCCTCCCTCCTCCTGTCCCCACAAATTACTTCTAAGAACTTGCTCACGACTCGTCAATGATCGCATACTTTGTAGAGTTTTGTTATGAAATAACACTGTTTTGAGTGGGCCATGTGGGATGTCAAAGCGATGACCCAATTACCTAGGTTTCTAACCGCTACACCTACCCTGGGACTGTTTTGCATCTCTTGACAAGACTCCCACCCATCCACCCCTTAACTTAGTGATAACAGCACTCGAAGTCAATCGATATGTAAACCAGGGGTGAAGGTGAGGAAGGTCGACAAATTGGTGCTTTTGTGTGTGTGTGTGTGTGTAGATGAGCAAGAAGAGATAAGGGGAAGAGAAGGAAAAAGGCATTCCCATTTTCTTCACTCTGAATGACAAACTGTAATTGCTGAGGTGCGTCTAACAGCAGCAGCGGCGATGGGCACCAAAACACACTCCATGAAGACAATTCGCAGGAGTAAGATGGGAGAAGAGACGAAGGAAGAGAGGAAGGGAGGGTGAAAGAGGTGCCTGTTTCGGGATTCCTAAAAGTTGGATACTTTCGACTCGCTAGGGCGCAGCAGTTTCTAAAAGCCTGAGATGATATTAGGCTAGTGGATGGAGTATACCTTCGAAGGACACACCATATACACGCTCTAAGGTGAAATAGAGAGAAAGGTGGACGGAGAGGGGAGTAGTACAGAACTAAACGGATGGCTGGAGAGATTGACATATAGGTTGGTCTATCAGTTGGTCTGTATGTGGATGGCTAGATAAACAGATGGGTACGCAAATCGTAGGAGGAGAGGGAGGGAAAATGGGATCTTGCCAACAACGAGGGAAGTGATAGGCTAACGTGGGTCAATTGTTCCCTTTAAGCGCAACAACCACAACACCAATCAGCACTGTCCATTCCAAACAAATAAAAAGTGTTTCTCCCCAATTCTCTCAGTGTTTAAGAACTACACGACCTAGAGGACCACTGTTCGATTTATTGCTGAAAACACCTCGGACACGCACAAACACGCAAGGACCTCCTCCTTAACTAACGCGAACAACGAAAAGGAGGCGAATGGTAGGTAGGCGTGGGACAGCTGCCGCCTTCTTAAAGAGGACCGAAACAACTAGCAGTAGCAGACTGCTTCAATTATTGGCACTAGCAGCAGACGAAGCCACCCACGAACCATCCCAACCACTATCTACGAGTGACAGTCAGTTAGTGGAGCACAGAAACACACGCGAACAATCAGGCCACGGAAGAGGACATTGGAGAATGAAGAGCCTTTATCTAGAGCACAACGGGTTTTTTGCCATTAGCCTTAAAGTCATCTCCATCCAACCGCCATCAACTTGTGCAACTGCAAACGACCGGTTCTTGCAGACGATAGGAGACATGTCCATCTCATTGGAGCAGGCAAATTAATAACTGCACAATGTATTGAAGCGAGAGCACTACATGGGCAATGTCGTGGTGCTACAAATAAAAGATGAGAGCACATTGATAATAGTGTCGTGAGCGTGCAGGCAAGAGACGGAAGTATATTAACAATGCCAAGGAACTGTGAATTGTTCACATTCTGTTCCTTTCAGAGGCTTGTCTCTGTGCTTGAGGGTTCTGCAACGCAACATCGGCCTCCTCCTCTCCCGAATTTCTCCGCATCTATCCCATCGATGCAGGCAAATTATTAACAACAAAGTGCATTTAAAAGTAGGAGTACACGCAGGCGACGACACAATGTTGATGGACGATGAGACTAAAAGCCAGCCATTTCCTTTTTCCCTCCAGAGATGTGTTTTGGTGCGCCTAGGTTTTAAGAAGATGCGTGATGCTTTCAGTGCCTCTTTCCCAAGTGTTTTAGCACGCCTTACTCTCAAAGAGGAGGGTGTTTCAGTGCCGATTTGCCAAGTGTTGCATGTCAACAGGGCGATAGGAGGCACAACATCAGCCTTTCTCTGCGTCTGCGCACGTTCGTACAAGGTGATCTACAGTCGACAAATGGAAACATGGGTGAATGTGTGAGAAGAACTGCTGGTCGGAAGCCACTGCAACAAAAATTGAAAAGCATTTAAAGTGAGAGGTAAGTTGAGAGCATACATTCCCGTTACTTCATGCATCCATTTTCCATGTGCATGTGATGCTTTCATGCACCAGAATAAAGAATTTATTTCTTCTCCTTAAGAAATACGGTGTTAGTCAATGCGTTCACATTTTCACGAATTGATGGAATCCGTTAAAGTCATAGCTTCTACGCTTTAGCGGACTCTCTTCTTTGTCACGCAGCAAGTATGCGCGTGACAAATGTTCCGCATCACCAAATCATTGTTAACATGACCATTGTTTGTACTTAAGGTAGTAAGTGTGACCAAGAGCTTTTGCATCTTCTGCAACTATTAATTGTAACTAATTAAGGCTGAACGTGGTTATCATAGGCACCAAAATTGACAGGACCGGACTACAGGCGTGCGGCACAAAATACCATCGGTGATGGAGTTCAAGCCCGAGTGCAAGCACAAGTCCATGCTCCCCTCAAGATCAGTGATTTCAGATGCATGTGACCAGCAGTAGTCTTTGGCCGTGACTCTCGACCCTCAGGCGTCTGAGTCGTTATCAGTAGACTTGCATTCCTCAACTCTGTTCGACGCTATCCGGTCCAGAGACAGAGAGTTGGGGAACGCCTCTCTTCTCCCTGGGGGCGACTCGAACGACCATCTGATTGGACAGGCTATAAATTGCTTTTTCATAGCTAATCCTGCAGACTTCGGTACGCAGCGCTATATAAATAAGTCTCATACTGTGCGAATTCGAACACTATTCGCATCGAAGGCCTACAGGATAGTGTTGTTCTTGCGGGTGCAGAGAGTGTTGCAATATTACCTCGGCCATTGGAAGAGGTGAAGGTATTCATTCTAATGAGCTTAAAGGAATAATTCTCAGGTTTTCCTCATGTAGATGGCGTTCTAAGTTCTACAATAGTAGAGCTGTGTGTAGAGAACATAAACGGGAGCAGTTGTGGGCAAAACACAGGACACCAATTTACAGTCTGTCCTACCTGGTCGTCATTAAAGTCTCTCACACAGATCCAGGAGGCGTTCTTCAGCTCTTCCTCTGCTGATGCAAGGAAATCAGGCAGGGATGAATAATGCGAGTCTGCTGAATGTCGAGTGTCAAGGTGAAACGGTGATGTTAATCAGGCGCAAGTGAAATCACCGACCCTGTGCAGAACATAAACTTGGACTCAGACACCAATTCTTTCCTGTGCTGCATGCTTGTGATCGATGCAGGTTAATGTTTGATAATTTTCAAGAGGCTAATTTGGTGTTTTGAATCATGTAATTGGTAGATGAGGAGGGTGAGATTGAGGAGGGATGCGTAACAATTGATACTCTCAAGAGGTTGTTACTTCAGAAGTAATGCAGTGTGGTTCTACTGTTTACTTACGGATGGGACGCATTCTGTTGTACTTCAGAGAATCATGTGACACTTTATTTTACAGGAGGTGAGGACATCCACAGAAAACAGAAACACTTAAAGCCTCTATGCTAACGAGTCATAATATCTTTTTAGTGTAAATGAAAAGCGGTGATATGAGGTAAGCTATGGAGGCAAAGTCGTTTCACTTTTCCCATGTGAATTGTAAGTTTAAGGTAGAGACGATTCACAAATGGTCATTTGTGGACAGCGACCTGCAAAGCACCCTCTTTAGTATCAAAATAACTTCTTTGCTTTGTTTTCGTATGCACTCCATCGTGATTGCCTCCTGGATGGACGTGAGACCTATTCACACTGCGAAGCTATTACTGTTCTAGTGGTAAGCAGGCTCATGTTCCTAATCGAAGGCATAGCAAAGGAGATTGCCAACGTAATGGCGAACCTCCAACGCTACCACTATGTTGGTGGTTTAACCGGAGGGGAAGATGCGCTTGGTGGTTCAACATAATCCAAACTAAATCAACTTAATTGCTGCAAAGAAAGGCGCATTCGATGGTCGGTTTCGATGCATAACAGGCGATCATTTGCTCCTCTTCCAAGTAAACGTGAGGCAAACATTTCGCGCGCATTATTCTTGAAAGGGGTTGTTATTGTTTGTCCCGTCAAAAGAAATTCAAAGCAAAATTACTTAAAAGGGCAACATAATGTGGCTAGAGAATGAAGTGCTGACGGACGATGGGCTGTTGAATGATGCAGTATCCAAGCCGTGTGCGAATTCTCATGTGGACACGGTTTTGGTCAAAGGATGCAAGATTTGGCAATCGGCCCAATTTAATTGGGAAAAAGGTAATTTGGCTAAACGTTTAACATGGTGTTTAAAAGCCTGAAAACGTCAATTCGGGCTTAGAAACTCCCGTTTAGGATCATTCACGGCTGCCTGAAGGAAGTTGAGTGTAGTAATGACGAGAAGTTCTTACGTGTGGTAGCAAATCGCAGCCGTAGTGGAGCAAATTTTGCGAGTGACTGTGACTCTTCCTCGTTAACAGCCCAACCAGATTGCGATTCATGGTACTACCTGTGTGGTCGACCTTTTCCTACCATAATGGTGGGTCAACCAAACAGGAAAGTTGAAATACTCCCTTCCAACTTCTATGCGGTTAATTTTAATTAAAAGGTTGAAAAATGTATTTTGTTTAACGGAGAGCAATATTTCATGTAGTCCCGTGTTTAGATTCGATTACAGGTTCAATGTCGAAATCAAAGTTGATCAAGACGCACATGGCCCAGACATATCGACTCGGTGCTTTCCTTCCACTAAAGGGAAATGATGTAGTAGTTCGCACCCATTGTTGAGCGTTACTTGTCACTGTGGAGATTCTCACGTTCCCACTGGGTTATCATTCTTCCACCATCAGTTCTGTTGATTCTCACCATGTTTGAATCTGTCACTGTGGAGATTCTCACGTTCCCACTGGGTTATCATTCTTCCACCATCAGTTCCGTTGATTCTCACCATGTTTGAATTCAGTACACCAAACAATTTGAGTCTAAAGCCATGTCAAGCCATATGAATTTAATCGCATTTCAAAACAAGCACAGTAGAGGAATTGCAAATGACACTCCAAATCCTCTAATTAAGTTGTACAGTGCGTTGTTTGTTCGGACTGCTGGTTTTCGTTCACTTGGGTGGCCATGTTGTACTAACTGGTTGGCTGTCATCCAAACCGTGCCCCCAATCCCTCTCTTTCTAGAGCATATGTATTCTACCCTCGTACTATGCCTTCATTTACCTTCAAGAAAGACTCAAAAGGCTACACCACTGCTAATGTTCTTTCGTCTTTTAATTGTGATGTTACGACATTGCCCGTGTAGTCTTATCGCTTCAATACATTTCTTCGTTGTTAAGTTGCCTGCTTTAGTGAGATGGATGTGTCCAATCACCCGCGGGTTTCAGTCGTTTGTATTTGCACAAGTTGGTAATAATTGGATGTGGATTTCCTTAAGGTTAGTGGTAAAACACCAGCCGCGCATTAGTTGAGGTCTCTTCTTTTTCCAATGTCCTCCTCCGTGGCCTGTTTGTTTGCGCTTGTTGCTGTGCTCCGCTGAATGACTGTCACTCGTGGATGGTGTTTGGGTGGGTAAATGAGTAGATGGGTGCCTTCGTCTGCTGCTCGTGCAAATGGTGGAAATAGTTTGCTGCTGACAGTGGTTTTGTTTTTTTGTTGGGAAGGGAGGGGCTGACCTACGTTCACCTACCGCTTTTTTGGTGTACTTGGAGGTTGGGGAATAGGCTCTTGTGCGTATGTGCGTGTGTGTGGGTGTTTTTTGTAATAAGTATGGGAGTGGATCTCTAACTCGTGTGGTTCTTGAACAAGGGTATTTGTGTTACTGTGCTCAGTCGACTGCCACTGCGGATTGTTGGGGTGCCTTTGTCGACCCCATCCAGTGACTGGGGAAATACACACATTTATTTTGGGCCGACAGTGCCATTTGTTGTAGGCGCTGCATTTAAAGGGATCAACTGACTCACGTTTGCCTGTCACATGCCCTGTTGTTGGCGAGATCCCTTTTCCCTCCCTCTTCCTACATGAACCACGTACCTTTCCGCTTATCTAGCCATCCTCCTACAGACCAGTCGATCAACCGACCGACCGACCCACCTGCCAATCTCTCGATCCATCTGTTTAACTCAGTGCTACCACTCTCTCCTTCCGTCTTTCCTTCTATTTCACCTTAGCAGCTGTATGAGGCGTGTACTCGGAATGTGTACGCCTACTGTATTTTTGGACTTCCCAAAAGTGCTGCATTTTTCGCGAGTCAAGAGTGCTTGACATTTCGAGACCCCAAAACAAACACCTCTTCTGCCCTACCCCCTCCCTCTCTCCTTCCCTCACTTCTTCCATCTTGCACTCTCCAATTGCCTTCGTGACGGGTGTTTTAATTGTCCCTCGCTGCTGCTGCTGCTGCTGAGAGCGCATAAGCCGTTAGAGAGCTTATGAAACATAACAAGAACAAAGAGGGAATACCGTTTTCCTCCTTTTCCTACCCCTTCCCCGCCTTTTCCTTCCCTTATTTTTTCAACCGCACCACACGCACTCGAAAAACTACCAATTTGTCGCCCTTTCCCACCTCAAACCGTAATCCCCATATCAATTTACTTCAAGCGCTGTCACGCGAAGTCTGTGAATGGATGGGTGGGAGGGACTTGTCACGCGATGAAAAAGAGTACCGGGGTGGGTGTATTGAGCCTAGGTGATCAGTACTTTCTGGCCGCCTTTCTGTCCCTGTCCCCCCTTTCTGCACTGCTGATTGGTATGCCATCGTCTCCTCCAGCCCCACCACTGACTCACCACCCACGCCCCAGTCACACGATCATGTCGCGGCAGTCTTTGTGTGCTTTTTTCTGTGGCCCCATCTCGCGGTAGTGGCTACAGTGTCTAGATAATCTAACGACTTAATTCCATCTCAGAAACTACAAACTTCAACCGTCTTTCATCACCTTTATTGCTTTAAATCTGAACAATAGGCTTGCCAACAGCGATTTGGTGAAAAGAAGGACGCATTCCTTACGAACGAACAAAGTGTAGTCCTGGCCAGGAGAATGTAAACCACAGCGCAGACATCCAAGGGCAATCAGAAAGCCAGTCGAAGCTGGGAAAGCATAGAACACTGGCATGACTAGTGCGGTGGAGAGAGGGTGTCCTCCCTCCCTTCCTCCCTCACTTCTCCCTTCCTCTCCTTACAAATGACTTCTAAGAACTTGCTCACAACGCGTCAACGACCACGTCTTTTGCAGCGTTTTGTTGTGAAACAACACCGTGCTTGGTGTCAAGGAGATGACCCAATTACCCAGGTCTTCGATCAAACGTTAATCTGCCCAGTGGGTGAAGTAATGACAAGTCGATTACATGGCTTGGAGGCGATAGTCAATTGGAGGTGACAACACTTGCACTGCAACAATTGCTGGATAAGGGGCGAACTTGGCCTCTGATCTTCGATTGCACAATAAATAGGCAAACTACCGTCCGTCAGCATCACTAGCAAGTCATCAGGTCATGGAAAGTGCATTCTGCAACTTTGAGTTCTTTGCTGTTCTCCTTCAATGAATGCACACATGAAGAATTTGTTGTCGGTTATGCAAAATGTGCAAGAATGCGCCTTCGTTTGAAAGCCGATATCATTTATGCAAGAATTGGACGCGTCGTGGTAAGAAGAGAAACACCCTGGCTGAGAGGATGGGGAGGGTGGGTGGATTAGGTCGGAGCATTTCTGAGGGTGCACTTTCTGCCACAATGGAGACAAAACCTCTTTGTGTGGTTATGGACATCCCTGAGGTCGGAGCAGCACTGACCGCAGAGATGTGGAGAGAAGTAGAGGTTCTACGACAAATTGGGCGTCGTTGGCATCTGCAGGTGCGGCGATCATAGTTGCAAGCTTGGTGATGATGAGGCTGATGATGGCTGTGGTAGTGATTGAGAACTCAGCGGTAAAGTGTGCTGGTAGAAGATCACATGCCTGCCTGGTTCGTTGACAAAGAGACATAGAGTACCATCGTTGCATGCTGACGTGGACAGACCTCTAAAATTGATTTGGTTGGCCAAAATCGCACATTAGCGTACTTAGTGATGCAAATCCGTTGTTACCGGCCTTCAAGGGAGAAGCGCTAACCTCACCATTTCACATCGTCTAACATATTGCCGTCGTGGTTGAACCCTGCCTGCTATTACTCCTTTCAATCCAAGCAATTTAAGGCCAAGGAGGGAGGGACAAGTGCTAAGCCTGCAGTACACCTTTGCATCCAGTAAATGCACACAAAGGAGCAGCTCCGATTTCACTCTGCTCTGTGAGGAATGGTAAACATTGAAAGAGTGAAAACAAAAAGGATAGTAGTACATGAACAGTGCATGAATAATTGAATGACTGAATGAATGAATGAATGTGCGTAACACGTACGCGATGGTGAGGAAGATGAAATAGTGACGTAATTCGTTTGGGAAATTTACCTCATTGAAGAAGGCAAAAGGAGGGGAGTGTGGCGAAGTTAAAAAGGAGAACAAAACACCAACAATGAATGAATGTAGGAATGAATGAATGAAGGCGGGAGGAAGGGAGGAGGGAAGGGCCTCTACTGGTAGACTGTAAGTAGTGGTTGTCGTAGAATGGGGTGACGACTAGCAGTAGGTGCATGCTGGTGAGAGTGGAAGGGAGTGAAAGGAAATGTAAGAAGTGCAGGGGAGCCTGCTACTACCCGGAGCGTGCCAATAGAGCAAAAAAGTGGCAGGCCTAACTAGGAAGAGACAAGACTAGAAATTAGCGCAAGGAATACGCAATGGAAGGGGGGGGGAATGTGGAAAAGAAGGCAAATGGAAGAGACTTAATGGGGAGAAATACGTACGTGGGATCTACTGGCTGCCATCGTAGACTCCTCTTTTATGTAGAGGATCTCTTGTAGCTAGCCGGTGTGTTAAAATAAAATAGAAGTTATGAGTGTTAAAGAGGGAGATATTGAGACGTCAGCGAGGAATCTATGAAGGAATGGAAGAAAGATGGAAAGAAAGAGTGTGGAGAAAGGAGGCGAGCCTTTGCCTTTGTTAATGGATTGGAGACGGGTGATGGCGAAGAGATAGTGCTATGTGCATATACGTATGAGACTTAAAGTAACAATAGCAGTGGTAAGGATATGAAAGGGTGGGAGAGAATGGTAAAGTGGTAATAGATGCGTATGTTTCACATGTGTGCGACGGTGAGATAAAATGCGAAAATTGTGAGGCAAAGCCCTATAGTAAGGAAACAGTAATTGTTTCCATAAGCGATTGTTTTACTAGTTTAAAAGGAAGTGGCAGAAAAAAACAAAGTTGAAAAGAAAACAAGGCGCACTTCCACAAACGATTGTTTTACTTGTTGAAAGGAAGTGGCGGAAAAAAACAAAGTTGAAAAGAAAACAAGGCGCAAAATTGAACGAATGAATGAATGAGGGAAGGAGAGTGACTATTTTCAACTTTCCAAGGGCATTGAAAAGAAGATGGCGAAGGGACGAAAGAAAGAAAGAATGATGAGAAGGAGAAAGGAGGGAGGAACGGGAGGAGGAAATGTTGCACAAATAATAGTGGAGTTAGGAGGGTATGCTGGAGGTAAAGCAAAGGCGAATGAATAAGTGCCACATGTGTGTGACGGTGGGGAAGGTGAAATGGAAAAGTAGTGGAATAAAGGTCGATGAATCCGGGAGCATTGGATGCCTTCTATTTATTAAGTTATTTATAGTAAAGGTGTTGACGGTGGGGTAGGCACAGAAGGGGCAATGAAAGATGTGGAGGAAGGAAACCTTTGAATGTTTGCAACTGCTGTGTGGAAATTAAGAAGAAGAAGAAGAGGATAAAAGAAGATAAGTCCAGTGAATGTGGGAACGAATGAAGAAATCAAGGAATAGAATGAGGAAAGAAAAAAGGGTCTTGCATACAAACAATGGAAATAGGAAAGAGGGTCATCTACTACAACTACTACTACTGGCACATAAGTGGCTGTGGCGGTGGGAAGGAAGAGGTGTGTGGAAAGAGGGACCGAAGGAAAAAATGACAGAGGGAATTATAGAAAGGAGAAAAAGCAAAAAAGTGTAAAAGGCAAGAAAACGAAATTATAAAGGGTCAGTCAGTGGATGAATTATTAAATGAACGTAGGTTAATCTAGAGGTGGAACAAA
>MIEF01006306.1:0-176054 GCA_001870725.1 Taenia solium
TTCTCTCAACTTGTCACCGTCCCAATTCACGTTCAGACGGAATGCAAGACGCTCACCAGTGCCGAAAGTAATTAGTGTCTTATTGATGTGGTGTTTAATTTCTTAAACAATGAAAGTTAAATGACTGCAGAAAGCATCTTCAATAGGTATTTTTGTTAAAGTAGTGAACGTTACGTTTTGTAGGTCTTTGTTGCCGAGACACCAATTTGGTATGAATCACAATCTCATATGAGGTCTCCCTTTAAAATTAACTACTCGACTTTCAAACTCACTTTTTTTCTTTTTCCCACTGATCTTTTGCACTCTCCTCTTCTTCCCTTCCTCTCTTCTGTCCAGTTTCACAGACACTTGGCTGATCCCAGCAGCAAGAAGTAGAATAATGCACAGCTTTGGGAAACATAGGAGAGCTTCGAACAAGAGTGAAGAAGGAAGTGAGTGGCATATTTGTGATTTCTCCTATCCCAGCTAAAGTCTGGCAAGCGATGCGCTATGTGATGCGTGAGGCGTGCTTTTTGGTTTTACTTTGAGCCACATTGGGGTACAGTGCTTTGCACTGGGTTTCATAATCTTATCGCAGTTCCGTAAAGGACCTTTAGCAAATGTAAGCGCCAAGTAGTGAAATGCATCACTTTGAGAAATAAAGGAGTGCCTAGAACGAGGTCAACGATGGAAACGGGTGACGTGCTTGTGAGTTCTCTCATCGCGGTTGAAGTGGAATTCTTCTCAGGGGTCAATTTTGCGGTGTCAGGCATGCGTGATGCGTGAGGTGCGTTTTGCTTTTTATAAAGGACCTTTGTCCAACTATTTGAACCGTCCTGAATGTCCCTCAAGAGGAAGAAAGTGTAGAATTTGGATACCGAAAAAATTGATTTGTATCGAGTAGGCATTTCTCCACCTCGGAGGAGGTAATTCCCAGCTGAGGATTGCGTTTGTATTCCACAGGTGGGTGGGAAAGGTGTAGCCTTGTGGGTACGCGTGCCCTGTAAATTTGAAGTGCTAAACAGAGTACTAAGGTGTTAATAAATGATCGGAAATCCTACATTTTGGGGATTCTTTAGAGCTGGAAATGCATAATTCGCTTGCTACACAAAAGAAGGATAAATAAATAGAAAGCACAACCGTATTTACCATATAAACTGTCAAGCCTGGTGTCTCTATCATTCGCTCCCCAAACGTTCTTCGATGCTGCCAGCAATAACGCCAGAAGGGGTGATTTTTTATCTCAAATCCGACAAGACACCTCAATGGATGAATCCAACGACTGCAATTATGGATCGAAATGCTCATTTGATGGTGAGAGGACTAACAGACAACATTGCAACAAGTTGATGCTATACTGCAATGTTCAGTTGGCTACAAGAGCTCTGCAATCACTGTGGTTTGGCTTCTGTTCGTCATCATGGCCCTCTGACAATTTCTAGAGACATAAATTCTAGTCTTATTATTCCGCTTCTATTCTGGCATGGCTCATTACAAATTCAGGAAGGACTCAGTGACCTTTGGCAAAACCAAGATGAAGCATTCCGTAAGCATACCTTTAAACAGGCTTAAACTCACCTATTTTGTTTAATGAAACAGTAAAAGTAGGGTGGCTTTAGTCAAACGTGTTTTTTATAAAGGCTTAACGAGTTTCATTTAGTTGGTACTAGCTATTTTAACTTACAAATTCTGGAAAATAGGGAAATTATACAAACTACGCTATCAGTTGGCGATAAATTAGTGCGCTTCCCTAAACATTTAATACATTCAACATCACCGAGGATATATATCATTCCGTTTGTTTGTAATCCTTTGATTGTTGGTGCAACCCATTATCTTGGTTACACGATTAATGTAGGCTTTGCCATTACCAGATAACATGCCTTGAGGCCACGCAATTTGCCCCTTAGCCTCTTCAAACGCCAGCAGTACATCTCCTGGCCTAGGATTATGACTTTTGACTATAGGGCAGACTTTGGGCACACAGACAACCACTAAATTACATAATCTTTTCCACGGCCGTTAATGCTCCCAATTCCTCGCGCTTTTAGTATTTTAAACTAGAAATAAATTGTCTAAATTAAGCACTAATAGCCCGTAGCATCAAAAACGTGGTAGACAGCTTGAGAAGAATTAGCATTGACATTCAACAGCCCTACATCTGAAGTTTTACTACGCCCTTAACATTCCTTCATGCATAAAATTATGTTCTAACACACGTTTCGTTTTGAGTTTAGAAACGAGTTATGCAAAGGCTCCCTACCGTTTTGGCTGTTGGCATCGCCTAATTATCGACCGTGTGGCGTATCCAAGGCACAGGCATTGACACGCACCCACTCACACGCGCAAGTGCGGAGAGAATACGTATGCGTGCACGTCAGGTGCTCCACTTGACAAGGCAATGGAGGGGAAGATTCACTTCACTGATCACAGAAACAAATCAACTAATATTTGTGGTTGAATAAACGAACTATTTTGTCTGACAAAGCGGTAATGGTTCCGGAAACTTCCAGTTGCGCCATCAGCATGCATCCACATTGATGAATGGAATGATCAAGGAAACATATTTGCACTGAGCATTTGTTGTTTAGAAAGACAAACGTAGTCATTAATATTGACATGCAGTGTATCAACGCATCCGGAAAGGGTGTAAAGCTGAAGGCCAGAAACAACAAGTAAAACAATTATTACAAACAAATAGATTAACAAAGTGGGATTAAACTTGAGCCCATCATTTGTAATGGTAAAGAATGGGCGCAAACGACATTTTGGTTACGATCTCAAGAAACAAAGACTCGCTAACAAACTGCTAGAATTCCATACGCCTCCATAAGTGATCATTGCTGTTACACTATGATTTTACTATCAATTTCCTAGGTTCTTGCCGCTAAGTTCTACATTGCCCGAGATCCCATACATGTTCCATCCTTGGGTTGCCTGTAGGCGCAATTTGCATTCGTGCTCACTCGGTATTCCTCACCGGTTTCCAAGGAAATGGAGAGAGGAACCTGAAGCATTCAGCACAACTTCCTCTTGGCTCAAGTGCCTCATCATGAAGAGATAAGTAACGCCGCCTGATAAACATGAATTCAGCTATCAGGAGTTTGTGCATGCAAGACCCGATTCGAAGACCGATTTCATCAAGCCTCCTCTTTGACGATTCTAGTGAACGAGTAACGTTTTCAAGTGGTAACTGCTGACTGTTCCCCCCAAACGGTAGTTTTAAATAGAGTTTGGGTTAACAGTGGATGCTTCAAAGCTAATTTAGGAGCATTGCGGCTGGAATTCAGCGATCAAATAAGAATGTCCTTCAGAAACTCATCGTAATTACGCTTCACTGAAACCGACTGCCAAGGGTCTCAGACTGAACGTGATCAGCGGTGACAGGCAGCAACGTAAAAGAGAGGATCCATTTGACCAAGATTTCACTGGTAGATGGGGTGCTAAGGCATCGGCGCTGTATTGTCTGCAGTTTTGAATCACAATGCTTCATGCCTGAAGTACTGCATACAAATGCATTTGAGTCCAAGGGGAGCACCTCCGTTGTTTTTCGCCAGTGGGAATTAAAATGCAGCTTTGACTTATCTACGAGGAACTGAGGTACAATGTCAAACCTATTGTGGGGCTGAAAATCCCAACGGGAGGTAGTTATGCAAACACACAATCCTATATATGTTCTACTGAAATTCAATTGTTACTGCACAACGCAAACACCTGGCAAGCACAATCATAAACGAGTGCAAAAAAAACATCACCAATTAAAACAAAGATGTCGAGAGCTAACACAGACGTTTAAGCCTGGAAGATTTATTTTTCAACAATTCGCTTGCCTCAAATTCTGACGAAGAAACACTGGCGAGGGTGATCATTTGCAAATGGATTGAGGCAAATTGCTCTGACAATGAGCATTAATTTAAACATCAGTTAAATAAATTTAATATTTACAAATGGAGCAGGTTGAGTCAAAAGAGGATAAAGGTTTTTCACTACCAATGGAAGTCATCAATTCATCCTCAAAAATAAAGCACAAATAAAGCATTTTTGTGGTACACTCCTCTTTGATTATTGCACTTCTTAATTATCAGGAGGTTGGATGATCAAATATGCATTCCCAGTTGTTCCCGTACGCTTGTAAAAATGTATTTAAAAGAAAAGCGTACCAGTTTGAAGAGTGAGTCCTGGCGCGGTAGGATTGCATAATGGTCGAATTTTGATGGGTTGTAAAAACATTGGTATCTTTCCTAGCTCAGCTTTTAGCAGGCATCACCAGACCTGATCTGAAGATTGTAAGGGACGTCCGATGCACCCAAGTCAAAGGAGCAACTGAAATCAGCTAGCGGAGAGGGAGCAAGACAAAGCCGAACCACATTTTTTTTCCAACAAAACACCCTGCTTTTAATCCAATCTTCAGGTAACAGGCAGTCAGCAAACACCAATCTCGTCACAGAAAGGACGCCATTTACTCCCGAGGAGGAAGTGTACTCTGAATAGGCGTAATCCTGATCACTGACCTAATTGGTCCATTCGTTCCAAAGAAATGAGGGTTAAGGTGGGAGAGATGAAATTTGAACCTATTGCGTCGGTGACAGCGCCATCTGATCTCTATTCCTATCAAGAACGGCACAGGATTGGAAGGGTGGCTTAAGAACGACAGATCCAACGCTTGTTTCAACCTAAGCATCAGATAACGCTTAAGAACACATCCGCGACTGCAGCTGAGGTCGGAATACCCCTGAACACCGAGTTGGAAGGATGCTGCGCTACTTCAGCCCAACTCGTCAGCGACCAGAAAGAAGACACTTGCCAGAGTTTTCTTCCACCCAAAGAACCTGCAACTGTCAGTAAAAAGAACCTTTCGTGACTCACCTTCAACCAAGATCATTGGGTAGATAACCGCCAACGCATTATGATCAAGAAGCCCCGCGGCCATCTAGTCAAGTTCGTAACCATGAAGCACCAGGAGCTGCTTATCATCCTACGCTACATCGACCGCGTTATGCCAGAAAATGTGTGAGCCCTCATTAACCCAGATTGTCCTCAACCGTCGCCACTCATCCTCGCAAATCCCAGGCAAACCACATTGACGTTTGTGCGATTTGCTCTTGGACTCTGAGGCAGCCATGTTACTGGTAAACCCCAGGTCTTTTCCGACCCCCTACCAAAACAGAATCGTTTCGCCAAAAGATCACGTTTATTAGGTGAAGAGATGGTAGTGGAAGAGAAGGCGTCGTTAAAGGTCAACATAGGCAAGGAAACCTGCTAAATAAGATTTCTTATCTACCCAGAACTGGCTCAGGATGTGGTAATTGATGCCAACTTGCTAAGCAGCATTAAAGCCGTACTACTCGGATTACTCCCAAAAAGGTGTGTAGCCAGATAATGTTAATCTGAGAAAAGTTTTGGACCGTCTACAAGGCACAGATTTAACTCCAAACCCACAGAAATGGCGGCTTCTGTAATGTTTGGGCATAAAACTCATCAGGCGAGAGGGTAATTACCGAGGGAGATAAAAGGCAAGTAAGGAACTGGCCAACATCAGCCAAGGCTTGGCAGGTTACTACAAGTGTTTCATCAAAAGTTTCGCTAAGGCAGCAATTGAACTGCACAAACTGACAGAAAAGTAGGCAAAAATAATTTCAAATGGGAGAAAGGACATGACCAAGCGTACAAGTAACCAAAGTCAATGCTCTGGACCGCGCAGATTCTAGCACTATCAAGCTCTGATTCAAGGATCCCACAATTCGTACCGGTTAACGAAGCCACCGATGCAACGTTGGACGGTGAACTCGCACAATCCAACCCAAACAGTTCGATATCTTCAAAAATATGGGATATTTTGGATAACACCAGACAGAGAGGAAGGTTGTGATGTTAATGCAGCCACCAGACGCTGATCTGGTTAAAAACAAAAACCACAGACTGTTTTGCTGTTGGCACTAGGAACTGCGTCACTACGGTTTCACGGATAAGTACATAAAGGAGAATACACATAGTGATGCAAACCCATAGCACCTACCCTAACAACTCTGGTATAAGAGACTCCTTGCATCCTCTCACGAACTCATAGCTAAAGAATGGACTCATTGACCGAAGCGACTAGACGAATATGTCATGAATAGTCGAATCCATCTCCAGAGGATGAGGTTGTACTGCGTTAAGGTATTGGGTCTCCTCAGAGAATAGTCTCCAGCGGCAGTGAAAAGAGGATTCTTGAGCCTTGAGCAAAAGGGATTGGCAACCCGCTTTCACTCTAGGCGTACTTGATATCCGTCAAACCTGCATTACTTGCAGCAGTTTCAAAAGGCCTCACCCCACAGCGATCCCGCCACTCAAATTTGTAAGCACAAGGTTCCTAGAGGAAAGAATAGATGTTGATATCATAAGCTCCCTACCATCCACCAAGAGGGGAAACCGACACATTCCAGTAATGATAGTCTGCTTCACGACGCAAAACAGCTGTTTCTGTTTCCCTCAATCGCTGGATTGGTCAATGTGTATAGACAGACCGATCGCGCTACCTGAGGTACGCCGCAAGTCCCATCATCCTAGTGATGAAGACCATTTCACCAACAAACGACCTTGTCTGCGCTTAACCAAACGCCACTCATCACAACTCTGGTAGGATACGAAGATAAGGACCACATACTAACGGGAGAAGCCCATTGCAAATGGCATACACAGAGACCATCCATAAGGAGGAAGGTGCTCAGAAAGATGAGGAGGCTGTGCAATACGTGTTTGTTTGGAAACACATCCTAGGAGACATGCGGTCAGTGAAAGCAAACCTCATAAGAGAACGGAAATCGTCCCCACCTGAGGAAGAGAAAACACACCCTGAACAAGAGCAATCCTGATCTCTGCATCCTAATTATAATGCTACCATTTAAGAATGCCGTGATCTAATCAGTCTACTTGTCCCAGGCGAATAAAGATGGAAGCGAAAGAGATGAACCCCGAATCCAGTCAAGTTAATCACAAGATCTTAAACCATCTAACTGCAGACAGGACTTTTGTTAAATTGCTTATTATTTTAACGAATGAACTTATCATCAAGGAGAACCGCGCGAACTTGATCACTTTATATTGCAAGTTAACAAAACACCGAATTACACCTCGACACTTGAAAAGCAAATACCTCTTTAATAGATCGGCTTCATACAGAAGTTACCCAGGTCTACCTTGAATACCAAAGTTTGACAAGCAAAACTGCTCAAGAAACTGCGCAACGAAGTTTCGCACAAATCCTGGAACTCAAATTACGCGGATAAAAGTGCCAACCTCACCACGGCCGCATTCGTGCGGAACCAAATTGCAGTAGGCGGCGCACTCGAGCTGCAGTATTCATATGTTGGGATGAAACACAGAACACCAAAGAAGCGATTACCATGCCCCAGCTTGCACAATATCCACAAGAAAACAGAACAATGAATTTCTACGAATACTGCCTCCAGGAAGTTATGTAAAGGAACGAAAATAAAGGACAGAACAGCTAATTGACCAACACAGCACTCACCAACTTCGTCGCGTTTTGGCTTCGTCAGGGTGACTAAGCGTAGATCAGCGGGTAAATTGTGCCTTGACATCGGCCTCAGCTGTGCGAAACCAGGAAAGTAGATTCTTGTCTGTCGTTAAAAGTATCATCTAAAGCTAAGCATGAAACAAACCGAACACCCCTTCCAAACTGAGAAAAAACATGCTAAGGCGACAGGACTTATGCTATAGGTTAAAAAGAATGAAGATAGTCAAGTTGACAGAGGCAGTAGAAATAGACGCAGACATTAGCAACAGCATAAAATGCTATGCACAAACTTTAATGGGGTGAGTAGGCAGAACAGGTTTGTCTGTAAATGAACCAAAGGACGTTCATCTCGAAGATTTCTGGTGCAAATGAGAACCACTGTAAGTAAGTGCATGAAAGGGGAGAGGGATGATGAAAGCCCATTAATGGTGCAGCACCAGAGATGATCAACGTCAACGATGACAGCTTTATCGCAATTTGGAGTAGATCGGTGGCCGTAGCTTCATTCGGATGCACTTGAGAATTACCAGAGGGATGCAGCTTACTGCCGTGATGGCAAATACCTTCCAAGCGAAGTTCCATGTGAGCAAAAAGGCTTGATCTGTTCAAAAGAGACGAAACCATAAGTTTCAAAGACCGACACAGACACGGGGGAGTGCGAGAGAAAGTGACCTACCGAAGTAAGACTTGAAAACGACAAGCGCAACCACATAGATTGCGAGACTGGCGAGTTCAGCGAGAATCATGACGAAGTGCCAGGTATGAATAGTTAGCGCCACCATGAGGAGCTCGGTAAGGAGGACTGAGGTGAAGGTGATGGAGACCACGTGGATGAAGTCCGAGTCGAAGAGCAGGAGTGCGCCGTACATTATTACGCCACCTACATAAGTTGTCGCAAATACCCAAAACTGACTATTTATAAGGAACTGAAAGACAATGAAAGGAGATCACACATTCGTGCGTCTTCCATTTCTATGAATTCGCAGTTCATGCCTCAATATAAGTGACAGACAGAACTAGGCAATCGACAGGTGAGAGATATCTTGAAGATCCAAAACTAGGCAGCTACTTGGGAAGAAACGAAAAATTAGACAAATTTTGTCACGTCAAATCGAGTTTTACCAAAACGGTGCCACTAAGAGGCGTAGTTATCAACCACCTTTTGAATAAGGCACTGACAAGGATCGTATTGAACATTCATCCAACCAAGATTAAAACCAGTTGGAAGCTAAGAAATTCCTGCTCAAATGGTAATAACCTCAAAAGGGGCATAAAATTCATGAAAATGTTGGGAAGTGTAGAATGATGGCAAGCTCAAAATCAATCAACTGGCAAGGTGTTAAGATAAAGCAAATCTCTGAAGATGATGCGATCATCCCTGCTTTCGGCTTCATTAAAATACCACAGCGAATTGACCACTGAATGGGAGCTACAGGCAGATGGTGTGTCAATGTCTAAAGCCGAAAAATGAAGTGGTAATAAAGCCGCTGATTTCAATTGATTAAAGCACGCGACTACAAAGCTTCAAAATTTCCCATGCATCCTCGTGCATTTCATCCTCCCTTTAACTTAAAAACGGAAGTAGTGAAAATCGAACCCGTTGCTAGTAGAGAAGGTGGTTTACTCGAACAATTAAAAACACCAATACATGCCAACATTAAGAAGGGTGATATCGCCATACGCTTCTCGCGCTAGTTTTGGTATCGATCACAAGGAGATATCGAACGTCAAATCAAGGGCGGTAATAGGCGATAACTCCACGAATCTATCACTGAGGACGGTGCTGTTGACTTTGACAATCAAATCAGACAATGATACTGTCACACTGCTACGCCGATTTGAGGATGTACAACACGAAAACGTTATAGACCCAAAAATACTAAGCATGAGGGTACCTTGGTATCAACTGGACAGCAGAGGATCTAGAGTTAAACCAAAGGAATGAAATTGTCCACTCAAAAAAAGACATTTAGCACGGAGTAAATGCGTTAATTAAACTCGAGACAGACCCTGGTATATGCTGATAACGATCCAGACAAAGAAAGTTTTGACAGTGAGTTCACGACCCTTGGTAAGGTCCTTGTAAAGCTCGGGGTAGGTCATGGCCACCGAATCAGCCACATCCTTGTCCAGCACCAGCGAGAAGACTGGGAACATCGTGAAAATGGTCGCATAGCCCACCATCAAAAAGCCCGGGAAGAGAGCCACCGAGATGATGTAGAAGATTGCCGAAAAAATTATCTGCATCACCGTGATTATGCAGCCTACGGGTATAAAGTACACAAGGTTAATTATGTGTGCTAAAAAGTCAAACGCTTTAAATCAACAGGTAAACACCACAAATGAAAAAAATAATGATGCCGTTTTTCTCTCTAATATGTTTTATTTCTTAAATCATTGGGCAAACATTAGAAAGAGTTGAATAAGCCTCCCAAAAGTCTTCACTAAACACGAATTGAAATGATGGGAATACCACCTTTTAGACCGAAAAGGGGGCGAACTCGCACCGGCATCAGGCGGAGCAGGATATCAAGTGAGCAACAACGAGCGGACAGCAAGAAAATAACAATGCAACGCTGACAAATCGCATAGTTCTGCTTAATACAGCCTCTTATTGACAAGAACACAAATATCACTCAAAGCGAGAATCTTTATGCAATCTACCGACTAGAACTCCCAACCCGCTTGAATGCCTTCTCTATTGAGTTCAAATCCTCAAACCACTTTAAACAGGTCCCAGCACAAGCACAGAGCCAATTGTACCATACTGAAAGAACTCGCTGAAAAATCGCACACCGAAGTCAGTCTTAATTATTGAAAGTTGAGTAAGTAGGATCGAGTGCATTGACGATTAACTGGCGACTACCTTACTACCTTAAAAAAGGAGAGAATGAGTAATGGCGTGAAGCGAACTTGCCAGCTGTGCAGAAGAGACGCCATCGGGTTAAGAGTAACGCAAATGCTCAAAAAGATGCGGGCACGAAATCACATAACCTCGCGCGCTTCTAAGATATCAAGGGCGCTTGAGTGTTGATCGAACTAGGAAATTAGCTACACAAGACTAGAAATAGAAGCCGATGCCAAAGTTAAGTTGAACTGTAGAGTGAAGAAAGAACCTACAAGCATAATTAACGAATCAGATGATAAAGAATAATGCCTTAGTTATCCGATCGTTACTAAGTCAGTTTGTAGCAATCTTAAGATGATAAGTGCCGATGTGAGGCGTTGCGACTGAGCCAATCACTGGTAATCCATGGGTAGGACAATGGTTTATACGCGTCCAGGGCTGCAATGGCCCAATCCAACTACGACAAGTTACAAATTCAAGAGTTCATTATTTTACAGTATCGAAGCCACAGTCTTGCAGATCACACACAGTGCCTGAATGACAACGGCAAAAATGAAAAGCCCATATTACGTGGGCGTTTCAGATTTAGTGTGAATCAACCGCCAATAGTTTATAAACTTATAAAACTGACATTTGTTTGTAAAGTGACGCAAAACATTAAAACTTCGTGTTTATACGACGTCAAATGCACCAAGGGTAACGTACCGTAACGAAAAAATAGTATTCTTTAAAACTGGGATTACAAACAAAACACAGCCAAACCTCGTTCTTATGAGAAGTGATTGGTTCGCAAGACTCATGGCCCCAGAGCTAACTTAAAAATGCCTAAGTTCATGTCCTTTTCGTTAACTTTACTCAAGGGGCCAAGCTAAGCCAGCAACGATTAAGACACACTCAAAGTGGGTGAGTCACATCTTGAAGTCCTACACTTGAGTTGTGGTAACTTAAATTGCTGCAACAAATGAAGCGAAATCTCCCGCTCTGCTCCCTTTCATCGCACTGGAGATAAATCAAAACTCTAATCCAAGGCGAGAAGAGGACCGAAACCTTAAATTAACGGGGTTAAAATACACAAAATTCACATGATGGTTACACTTTAAGTGCAAGCAAACCAGACATGCTGTTTGATCAGTTCACCTATGCAGCTAAATAAAGTACAGGAATGATAAATCAAAGACGGGTCTTAGCCTTCAGAGTGAAGAGGTTTAGATAAGTCGGTTTAGAGCAGGCAAGCCACGAATTAAAACTTAATCATTTTTCTATATTTTGAAAATCTAAGAGGCTGGAGCCCATAGCAGAATTAATAAAAAGGTTTGGCTGCCCTTCTCTTTGGGGATGACAACCTACAGAAAAACAGAAAAAAATAATCAAACCTTCACGCCTACTTGTTTGTTCTCTTAAATACTGAAGTCTCCCATTAAAAAACTATTGTCATCAACGAGACCAGAAAAGTAAAGGTAGAAGAAAGTGCCATACCTCTGTGAATGATAAACTGTGAAAGTGAAGCCGTATTCTTGTAGGTATTGCGTCCATGGACCAGGAAGAGACGAGCAACATGTGAGAACTGAGTTATACTGAAGTCAGAGGCGAGGCTGGCTTGTCGGCCTTCTTTACCCACAATACCAATGCCAACGTGAGCGGCCTGGATCATGGAAACGTCGTTACCACCATCGCCGATTGCTGCCACCACAGCATCGGTGTGCGCCTTCAACAACTTCGCGATACCCGCCTTTTGTGTGGGCGAGGTGCGACATACCACCACTGCGGGGCACTGACGAATGAGATCGAGGAACTCGAACTCGTAGTAGCGTAAGCACACCTACCACACAGAACAGAGGTAGAAATGAAACTGAGCCAAGCGGATGAATATCCAAGACTACGCTATAGGCAGGAGTTATGGAAAAACTGGTAGGTGATTTAAAAGCAGGAATATCCAAGTACCCGAACACTTCGAGGGGATTGAGTACTGACATAAAGTGCTAAAGGAATGCGACTCAAACACCACTAAGAATACGGATAAACAGACGTGATTAATTAAAGTGTTCTACTTCTTTTTCCTTAAAAAATGAGACTTGGGAATCCATTATTTTCTCCAAACTTCGAATTAAATGCATTTGGTCATGGGATCATTGTAAAGATGCATCACCGTTACTATCACGGATGCACGTTTCGATTTGCGATTGCCTTGGAACTACCTTTTCCAAAACCAGAAGCTACCGTTACTTCTAAAAACGAGATTGTTTACGAAAATATTGCAACAATGGATGTTTCAGCTCCGGTATTTAAGCAAAAAGTTATTAACAGTGTAGAAAGTCAGAATCGAAGTGAGATGAGATGGTGAATTCGAATTACACAGGAATTAGTAGCGAGGTTTCCCAGACGTTACTATCCCAGCAATCTTAACAATGCCAGCTAGTCGGAATAGACAAATTTTATTCAATAAGTCACGAAAGTGTCAAGAACGAGATAAAGCCTCGAAGCCAACCTTCCGCAGCAAACACGACATTGAAGAGTACCTTGCTTGGAACATGCGAGAGCAATTAGCACATGCGACACTCAAAAATCTAGCATTAACAGGTAATGTAACCATCTACCTTGAAAAAGCAAGCAATTCACGTGGTTAGACAGCGTAGAATTGATGAAATTGATCATGCGTAAACATTATTTAATGATGCGGCATGAACCTTAATCCTCCAGCTCCACATTCCGGTAGTGAGGTGCCAGATGATCTATTTTTGCTTCTTTGACCAAATGGCGGATCTCGTGATTAGAGATTCGAAATGCAAAACTTTCGTAAAAATTATTCAAAAGACTGCCTACAGCAGCGCAAGTTTAGTGCAGAAAAGTTGGAAACGATGAAAAGGTAAATTCATATCTTCTATCAAATTAGCCTTACCAGCGCGCGACCACATCAATGCATGCAACCAAGCTCAAAAGGTGAAGGTACAGAGAAAGAAGATGTAAATCAGAGCTTTTAAAAATTATTACAAGGATGATCTTATGCCTCCGACTGATTAACAGCAGGAAAGTCGATATGCTTAAAATTTCACAAAATGGCCTAGAAGCATATTTGGAGAACTGAAAAACGCATGGTAAGACAGAAACAGGTTAGTAGAAGGAATAACCTCAAGCGGTTTAAATTGAACCGCTCCTTGACCCTTGCAAGCATAATGCCGCAGGAGTGATCATAAAAAACCAAAAAAAGCAAATCGACGAGGCGATTGGATAAGTGATTTCAGGGGTTTGACAAATAGTCACGGGAGTGCATCACATTAGAAAGATTCACCTCAGAAGGGGTAAAATTAGCACTGAAAAGTAAGTGGTAAATCCTCCCTTTCAGGGAATCACTCTCTGAAACCTGTTGATCCGAGTGGTGGATGCGTGAGAAAAGGACCTACCTCTAGCGAGGAGCCCGTTATCACCAAAGGCATGTCACAACGTCGACGGAAGGCATTCAGCTCCAGATGGGCCTCAGAGCGACCGGTGACCGGCTGGAAGACGTGCAGCGCTTGACCATGAGGCACGAGACGTGAGGACTTCGCAATACATTCTGCCGTCTCCAACTTGTCACCAGTCAACATCCACACTTTGATGCCGGCGTTTCGAAGGGTCTCTAACGTTGGACGTACCTGGAATGAGATTAATGATGTAAAACTGTTTTGCTTTTGACACATAATTCTCACGTGAGGCTCCTCCAGTGACGCATAAGCGTACATCAATGTGAAACATTATTTGAAAAACTACTTTATTAAATAGTGAATTCATATCGGTTTTGTGGTGCAGCTGCACAAAAACATGGAGTTTAAAAAAGCTGAAAATTCAAAATTTCAACAATTAGCGCGTGGTTTGGGATAAATGTACCCAATGCTTGCACTACAGCAACCCTTGGTTCAGCTAATTGTTATCAACATTACCGAACACTCTGTTGGGTGATCTACTGAGGCGCTTAATCTGAATCACCGGTATTACAACGGAATAGAGATTCACACCCAAATGATATGACTCTGCAAACCCCAGAGATTTACGGGAAAACGGATTGCTGTGTAACCACAAGAAAAAAAACCGCAATCAAAATACGAGGAAAGTTTGGAAATAGGGCCAAATGGCAAATACAGCCTCAGAAAACTTCGCATAAACATTCGTAAACAAATTCCAGTAAAATGAGTATATGGGTAGGGATTAATGAATAATAGTAAATGCACGCCGTTATGACAATAGCGCTTTTAGGTCCAGTGACGTGAAAGCCCACGCTAATGCATCGAATTCAGAAGTTATTTACGGCAAAAAAACGACAAGACTAGCTATCCACGCCAGTCAGTAGAGAGAATCGCCTTCGAAAATTAGCGCCGCATTTGGAGTGCTGAGGGAAATGCGAGGCAGATGTGTTTTATCTCATTGAATCTGGTCTATGTTAAGAAGTGGATGAAAACATCCAGTGGATAAAGCAATAAACCCTCAATAGCATAAGCTATTGCCGAAAGCACAACAAATAGAGCAACGGCAAGTCGTCAACTTGGGTGTTCATTTGTGATAATAAACAATGAAACTAAGGCTGGAGTGGAAGCAAATTCGTGTCGAACCCTTAAACCTTTCCTACCGTAACAATTCAAGCGTATATTGGGTTTTTTGCTATGAGTAGTCCCATTAGACCGAGAAAGGGAAGGTTCGTGTGAAATGAGGCAGTCTTTCTAAGAAGGTGATTGTGCACCCAGTGCTCCGAAATTCTCATCAACATGGATAGACGGGGCATATGCTACCACCTCTTGTAGATGTGATGAGAACGCTAAAGAATTATATTTATTACGAATAAGAGACGAGGTTAGTGACTTACGCCCTCCTGTAACTTGTCTTCTACACCAGTGAGACAGAGGAGCTGCAGATCGCATTCCAAGGTGGCCACGGCCGCCTGAACCTTGCCCGAGCGATCAGTCACGCTCATTGTGGCCTGGTGATATCTAAAAATATCGGTACCGTAGTCAGTTAAGTTATGGAAGGACAATGGCGCACCTTTTTTGATACAACTATCGCTTTAAAATAGAGAAAACGAAACAGTGGAACCTTCAGAAAGTGAAACAGCTCTGGAATGAGTCTGAAGCACCTAGTCGAACCAATCTAATCGATTGTGGTATGAAAACTCCAAATCGAGCAGCGACACTTTAAATGACAGGCCTCATTTTCGATTAAATAACTGCCATTCCGTTTGGATTCAGAAAGTCCAGTAAAAAAATGCTGAAGGGAAACAGTACAGTCATGGTTCAGCGAAACGAATAAGGACGAAATCGCCGAAGTTCTTACTGTAACTAGTTCCTTTTTTCTTTAGACGAAATCCAAGCATTAGATGCATGCTTGGACGAAATTCAGCGTCCGTGTTAGGTGATGAAGCACCGTTTTCTAAATGTTAGGTGATGGTAGCTTTGACAGCTATCAACTTCAAAGGAGTGAAACAACCTAAGCTAGTGAAGAGGCCTTAATTAAATTTTAAAAGATAAACTCTTTGCTTTAAAAAAAGAACAACACAAAATCATTGCTCTATGTACGATTTGAAAGCCTGCTGGGCGCAAAATGGGCCCAGAAAGCAGTAGTTTCATCAAAGCACTTTACTAATTTTGCTGCTTATTCAAAAAGCGAACAAATCGCAATTTCAAAGCCAACTTCACCTGATGTTAATACTAGAGATCTGAATATGGGTTCTGCTAGGTCTCAAGGCAGTTGCGTATGTTTGAGCTTACACAGAACGTAAAAAAATATTGCTTCTCCTAGATAAAAGTCAGGAAAAAGACACTAAGATCGCACCTCAGCAGTTCAATTGGGAGGTCATTAATGCAGACTTGGGCGTAAAGACAAATTGAAACCTGAGACTACAATTTGCCCGTTTGAAAGAAGTCCGAAATAGGTTATCGTTTTGTTTACCCCTGGGGCAGAAAATGCCACCTTAGTCTTTGAAGGAAATTTGTTTAACACACAACCGGTACGTAGTAGTCCCATGGAGGGATGGGATAAAGCACCATTAAGTCACCCAACAGCGCATTTTGATGTGTGAATGTTGTGTAAAAACACTAATGCATGAATCCTTCACGAAATCGATCAACACAATACCTTCATAAGGTGAGGAAGTGTTGGACTTTTAGTCACACCGACAAAGAACAATGCAATCATGAGTAGACCCGGTAAAACGGCGGGAAAATTCATGAGCAATTATGCTGCTTAAGTTGTTTTGCATCTTCAACCCTACACAAGGTTCCTAGCTTAGCTAAGTATTTAACAACCCAGAGGAGAAATGTAAACCCTTACACGAAGCACTTCGAAAGGACCGATTTAGGTCTCCAAAGTAGATAAACATCTGTGAAGAGGAGCGAAAACAAGACACCACTTCAAAGTAATTCATGATAATGTTGATTTTTAATTAACAACCCTACGAAAAGTGATTGACATAGGAAATGTGCTCCCTGTAAACCATCGTGAAATCTTCAGAGATGTTTCAAGGTGGATCTTCTTGCGATGCAATCTGACGAACAGAGGACGTAGTCCCAAAATCCCAGCTGAATCCACAAAACCTTCTCCTTATGATGGAAATCATATAATTTGCTCTTATTCTTCACAATTAATTTCGCTTCACAATGCCAGACCGAATGACAACAAAAAAAGAAGGAGCATGAAAAAAAACAACAGAGCTCTCGAATTACGGAAAATCCCAAGACGACTCACTAAAAAGAAGTTTCGCACCAGAAAGATGGATATAACCGATCGCAGTGGGATTACAACTATCCCATCAGCAGCCTTCGTAGAACATATTTATCGCTTATAGAGAATATTACAGCTATGAGAACTAGATGTAAAATATTTGAACACAGAAGAGACAGAAGTAGAGATGAGACAGAGAAGTGTACGCACCGCGAAGCGAAGTCGGTGTATTGGTCCTCAGTGAGCTGTCGGTGCGCCACAACGAGTGTGCGAAGGCCTTCACGTGCTAAGTTGCCCGCCTCGTCCTCCATCCAGGGTGTGTACTGGACCAGACTCGCCATTACGGTGTCGGCGCCCTTCAAGTAGAAATGGATGGCCCCGCTGGCACGCTCTCGCACAACTATGCCCATGCGCTTCGCCTCGGAGGTGAAGGGGAAGAGTTGGAGAATATCGTAGGCAACTGTTGCACCTGAATAGTCCAAAAAAGTAAGAATGAAACAAGTAAAGTGCCTTCAATGGGACGTAAGACCTGCTGCAAGCCCCCACTGTACATCTATCAGCTCGTTACCTTAGAAATGGCCGAAAAAGTTCCGCCTATGTCTATCAAATGACTGGAAAACGGCAAACACATGCATTGTTGTCAAATTGGCAAAAATCTTTCCCAATTTAAGGTAGCCGCAATTGTAGGACTTAAAAACAACCAGTAAGAACTGGACTTACTGTACTAGCTCCAACTGACCTAATATACCAATCTTGAAGGGAAAAGGTGCTTAGAGAGTTAAGCGGGGAACCAAGCTGGATATTTTATTCCAGACACCACGTCCACAGTAGCACAAAAAAGCCTTCATCAATTAACTTTTAATGTGTTTCAACTTCGATTTCGAACAAAGAGTGATGAAGATCTACAAAAATAAAACTATCTTTATGCTCCCATTTTGAAAAGAATGCCCACCAGATAGAGTACCCTAAGTAGTAGTCCCAATGAACATATCATACATTCTCTGAACGCCGGAAAGCCGGGAAATTCAGAAACAGCCCTGAGTGACCAATAACTGAGCATTATTAAAGAGTAAATGCCATTATGGACCTAACTGATGCCACTATTCAGATAATAACAGCAAGTCTATCGATTTAAGCCGTCAGAAAAAAATGTCAGGTGCTCAACAAAAAAAACAACTGAGCCATGCTATGACCTCCATTAATTGCTCAAATTACAGACTACCGGTAAAACTTCAGCTAATTATGCCTCAAAAAATTATCATAACGATGCGTACTCCCAGTTGCAGTGACATCTAAACCCGGGACAAAAGTCTCAATTTGAGAAAAAGTTAAGCTTTTAAATGCATACAATGATTAATGAAAATTGATAGGTTTTGCTTCGCTGAAAAATTTTAGAACAAAAAATGGTGCTCATATCTCCAGGCTCTGCTCCTTTTCATATCGATACAATAGGCGATACCGAAGAAACCGACAGTACCAGAGTGAAAAAAGTGCTAATGAAAGTATGCAGTATGACTGGGTATGCATCGACTACGAGGTCCGGATTTGTTTCCAGTCTCAACTCAGTTGAAATCTGGTGGAAATGGACGATACTGAGTGGCATCATTAAGTCCAATGTTGGTAGCTAACCTTCAACACAGTGATACGACACTACGATAAGATGTAGACATCTTAACCAACTTTGATACACTGTAAATGGAGAGGAAAGTACCACAAACGAAAGATAGTTGCATTTCAGAAAGACGCAGAACCCACCATTGGGCAAGCGTAAAGCCATCATCTGTTGATCTCGATGAATCAGCGTAATTCCTACCGAAGCCGTCCACGTCACCAAAGCCACTTCGTCGGGTGAACTGGCTTGATATCCCACCGGTTGCACGAAGGCGTTGTAATCCCCACCCCCCGCGGCCCCAGCACCCGCTGTCTCTACTTTACCATCGTCATCACTCATGGGGGTCACGTTGTGGCATATCGCGATGGCCAATACTGCCTCCACCAGCCTCTCATCACCAGTCTTGCGCAGCTGTTTTGCGTCCATTGCATCGTCCACCTTCTCCATGGTGTCATAGTAGCGTCGCAAAGTCTCCGTCAAATCGTCCATGGAGTCGGGTGCGAAGGCCACGCTACCCAGATGAAGCTTCTTGAAGACCATCTCATTCTGCGTCAGCGTACCTGTCTTATCCGACAGCAGGTAGGTGATACGACCGAGCTCTTCAGGGATCGTCGTACTGCGAACGACACAGCCAGGTAGATCCTTATCTCGTGTGATCATCAGGGAGTAGACTATCTTCGCCATGTCCATGTTCACCCGGAGACTGAAGAGGAGGACAGGATAAACGCCACATGTTGTTTAAAAGGAAACACAGAGGGTGGATAGATGACTTACGCCAGGGGGATAATGTAGGAGAATAGGAGGAAGAAGCGCCAGTAGTAGATGTACCACGCTCCTTTAAAACCCTTCAACGCCACCATCACAAAAGCGAGGATGACCACAAAGACGAAGAGAAGTTTGGTGATATTGTTGATCTCCTTATCAATGTGGCCCATCTTGGTGTGCACCTTACTGGAATTCATGACTGCACGAGTCTCTGAGCCGCAGTAGATGACAATGCCAACAGCGGTACCGGTGGCGAGCACAGTATTGGACCAAAGAGTTTGATCTACGCTCAATGATGCTTCATTCTTCGTGTTGTCCATGCCGTCGTCAATATTCATGACATCGATGCGAGCGAAGGTTCCTTCAAAGCTGTGAATGCGTTGGTTAGGCGCTTCGGCGTATGTTTGAGCCTATGAAGAAAAACGTAGTAGAAATCGAAACATGTCAATGAGTAATCCACCCATAATGAACATGCACACTAACCTGGATATCGAAGAGAGCCTCAGGTCTACCAGCCTCATGAACGATGTTTTGAGTAACCGGAACGGCAGTGCGCAGCTTCCAATCTGTCTCCCCGTCCAACTGGTCGGTTCGAATAAAACACGAACCGTTGGGTTCAGAGGTCCAGAGTAGCACCATATCTGCAGGTACCCGCTGGTTCTTATGCAGCAGGATGATATCACCGACCTGAGTGAAAAAAGTGAACAACGTCGTCTAAATTTGCACAAGTAAACGGTATCAGAGAGACCAGGAGGCACATGATCTCATATGCAGGCTATTAAAACAAAAAAATAGGAATTTAGGCTCATACGTTGAAAGCATTAATGAATGAGCCCTTTTAGAGTGATGACACTCAAATATTTGCAATCGATACTGATCTCTCTGAACACTAAGTGCTCCAAAAGCACATGCGCACGCACACACATAAGCACACAAAGTCTACATAGATCATTTACTTATAACTAACAAGATATGAAACATATTGATGCCATCAACTAAATGCTAGGAATAATGAGATGTTTACAGTGGATTAGAGTCAAGAACGTTATTTTTAAACTGTTCAGTTAGAGAGCGGTGAATGAGAAAACCTACCTGTATCTTAGCGCTGGGAAGAGTTACTTGACCTTTACGGATAACCTTTGTGTAAAGGGCATTGTTAACTTCTCGATCACGCAACCATCGCCGTATATCGTCAACAGCTTCACGAATCATCGTCACGGCAACGACGAAACCCAGGGGAGCCCAGTAGGTGTAAAGATAACCAACACGCAATGGTTCAATGAATTGAGAACAAGCCATGATCAGGAAAATGAGATTTAGAAAGACACTGAACTGCTCAAACAATACCTAGGGGAAAGCAAAAGGAATAAATGAGATACCATGATTAAAAACGACCATTTTATAAGGGAATAAATAAACCTACGAGGGGGATGAAAGTGAAAACATTGTACTTTTGGTTTTTAATGACGTTGGGGGGAAATTTTCGGACGCGGTTTGGAAGTCCGATACAGACCATTCGGGACTGGTATTCCTTCTTGCGGCGACATTTCGAGAAAAAAGACTTACAAGAACTACAAACAAAAAACAAACGAGACCATCCTGAGATTCCGTTTGAGGTTACATTAAGCTTTAACAAAACCAGAGTGCAAACAACCAAGATTGTAAAATTGTGTAATGGCAGGCTTGATCATATCCTAGAATGCAAAGAGTCCTCACAAATTCATTCTATCCTTTCAAAAAATGAAAGTAAAACCCCAGCAATGAATATGCATAAGAGTTATGGTCAGAACTAACAACATAATCCACGTACGCTGGATAGAATCAACCATGAATAGGAAAACTTCACGACTTAGCTAAAAAGACAAGCCTACTTTCTCGAAGGTTCGCAACATTGACCACAACTGCCACATTCTACTCTTGGTTGGCTAGAACCAAGTAGAGAGTCCCTTGAAGTTGCAGGCTTCATCTCATCACAGACTCCGTAAATTAAAATAGGCGCGCACACAAAAGGCGCATTGGTTGTTTTAAACGCACAGCAAACCAATTAATTAAACTAGCACATTCGCCCACAGACATAGAATTACGGAGCAAAACTCTGCCAAGATGGTGAATTACTTACTTCATGACACAGATTTTCCAGTTCCGTGCCGCAACTGAGACAGCGGAACCGCCGAAAAACAACCCAAAGGGGAGTGAAAAGTGGCAAATTCCTACGGCACAGATGCACCGCGTAGTACCAAAGGAGATGTTCAAGTGAACTGCGGTTAATAAGCTGGTGCAGAATTGCCTAAAACAGGCGTCCCTACCTTTCTAAGCTACTCAGGTGAAGTAGACATGGAGAAAATCAGATTTGGAACCAGGCTTTAGAAAAACAGACGCCTTTCTGCCTCAAGCGCCAATGAGCAGTCTTCCAACTTGAATGGATGAATAAATTAACAAAAGTAGTAAATGGAACGAAACAATTTCATCTGACATTTGCGCATACGATAAACATACCTATCTTTACCGTGGGCTAAATATAAGCCCCAATTGACACAAATGCGCTGCATCAAACCGCACGTCAGGCTGACAGAAGAATAGAGTTTGCCGATATCGTTTTGGCACTTACGGATATTTTATCAGGAATGAAGCCACTTCAATTCGCCCTCGAAAAACCGCTATGAAGAGCCTATCAATTGTCCTATCCGATACGCTGGAGTAGCAGCTCAAAGGCCCCCATGGCTCAGAGGAGCTGTCTGCTTGAGATACCCAACTTCTGCACTAGTGGCAACGGTAATGAGTAGATAAACGCTAAGTGAGATTCATCTTCCTTGATTAAAACTATGCACAAAGTAATAAGTGGGAAAAAGACAAGACCATTTTCGCAGCGATGTGCATAGCACATAGTTGCCAGCATCGTTATTACCACTACCTACTACTAGGGTGATTGAAAAACCGAAGTTGGCATTGTATAACGAAACGCGAGATGGAAGGATGCACGCTAAACATTGAACATTTCCTTCCTCACTCTATGTGCCAGTTTGTAATGTGGATGATAATATGCAGCATGATGTATGGAAGGCGGGTAAGCAATCCTAAACTGTACCTCTGAAAGATGACCAAATTAACGAAATGACTGGATTGAAAGCAGCAGACACTGTGCGTGAATAGTTTCGCAAAAGCGCACTACTGATGCGATGACATTTAATCCCATTTTACATCCTCACAGTGACAACGACATGAGAGAAGCTTACCCGAAAACTATTGCGTAGGCGGGACTCTAGATACGTCAGCATAGGAACCTGTGAGGCTGAGGTGAACGCAAAATTCACTGCCTAGTTGTAGGACCACACAATCAACCTTCGACTACTATCAGGAGTGAAGAAATGAAATGACATAGAAGCTAGCCCCTTTAGCACCCAAAAAACAGCCGCACTACAAATACCGCTGGTCCAATCGTATTGGCATTCATATGCAATTCAAGGAATGCAAAAACTTGCCTCGTCTTAGCGCCCTCCTCTTGCATGTGGAATTCTAATGCCCACAGAGCAACAGAGGGCTCTGACATATCGGAGTCGAAACAAAGCGTCCACTAGATCACCTAGGCAACTCAGGATTGGGCGGAGCCAGTAAGCAGTTTTTGCCGCTACCAGCAAGCAACAATTGATGGATTCAAACAAAAGCTTGACCCAAAGTGAATAATAAGAACACAAGTTAAAGAGATCTGTAAAAAGAGGAGTCTTCAAATCACCACAATTTTAGATCAACATTTCAAGTCCTCGGATGGCTTCACCCCACACCAAGATTTTGAGTCACAGCGGCCAATTATCACAGCTTGAACAGAAAGTAGTCGCTTTTGATTGCAGTGAAAGTGTGGTAAATTTCTATGTAACTTGTGGAAGACTGCGAGAGTGATATAAAGCTGAACACACACAATTGTAGAAAGAAAAGAAATGCCTTCTCATCAAGCTCCCAAGCCGTGAACCCTCATCATCAACAACTCCAAGGTAAAGAAGGAGGTGAAATAAAACGCCAGAATCTGCTCAGAAACCAAAGCAAATGCCTGGTGGGTAAATCCCATTCTTGATCTACACTGACTGATAACCTATTCAACTAAGTGTATATGAGCGAATGTGGACGAGAGCAAAAGGCATAAAATTGAAGTGTTCGCTAAAATGAAAGCACCCTTTCCATGCTTCACAACAAGATCACGACGTCTAAGCGTAACATTACCGCCTCTTTGAAACGATGAGCATATTTTATGGACGGTGACACAGGCCTACAAAGCCTCATCGTCAATAGTTGTCATGTAAGGAAGGGGTACCTAACAAGGTGTGTGTTTATTGATGAAAACCACAATCAGGTGGCCGTCAAAACGAATTGTTAAATATCAAGGTAATTAAAAGTGACAACAAGCACAAGCGCAATAACAAGTAGCATGGATGTACTTCTCGAGAGTGGAACCTATTACGCCTAGCACGTGCTTACCGAATAGAGAGAGCAAGTAGAAAAAAAATATATATGCAGCAGTATCGCTAAGCGGAGGTCTGTGGATGGAGTGAGAGGCCAACGATAATGAAGAGCCCTGATTGGTATCAATATTTGGAGCAGGATATAGATATTTGGTAATAGATTTTTTTCCTAATCAGTGGTGTTGAAACTTAGCAGTATGAAATAGCCATGTTGTAGTCAAGTAAACAATAGCGGATATGGATAGCCCTGATTACACACTGCCTACCCCTAGATCGTACTCCAGAAAAGGGGGCTGAAACCGGAAGGGTTCACAGGGGAAGTACCCCATCCCAAGCACTTAGCGAAATAGGATCGTGTTACATTCGTCCCCAGAGGAAAAAAACTCAACGCATGGTTTTCCATTTAAAAAACACCGACCATTATGTGGAATCATGAGCTCTGAAACTGCTAAACAGTGTAGAAGTCCAAGAATATCACTTACATGTCACCTTAATGAACTAGCCTTTGAACCTAACACTCCATATTTTAAGTTAAAATGGTTCTTACACAAAAAATACTGCAGCGGGGAAGATATCAAAAGTGGAAAACTAGAAACTCGAAAATGTTCGATTGAACCACCGTGCAAACGTAGCATACTTGTGGTTAGGCGCTTCCTCCTCCAAATAGGCTACTAAGCAGGTGACTGGGTGGCAGCAAAAAAGAAAACGGACGAAAAGGGTGAGAACGATATCAAATTTCCAAGAACGCCCCCGTTCGATTTCGGTTCAAAAGAAACAGAATATGCACAAAATACTGCTGGTAAGCGAACTGCACTCGTGGTGGTAAGTCGTCCAGCTGTTCCTTCAGAAAAACCTGAGTAACAGAGTACAAAGAAAAGTAAAATCTTCTCATCGTGGCACAAACGCATTCTCATTTTATAAATGACCTAAATCCAACCAATAACTCGTCGTTTTGATTATCACAGCAGAAATCCAATCAATAGAAGATAAAAAGGCACTCAAAACAAAAAAAAACATAGCCTTGATTAAAGACCACCACAATTTGTCGACTTTGGAGACCGTTTGAATCTTTAAGCAGGCTGGTGGAATTAAGAACTCACGAAAAAGCCATCGTACCAACAAAAGCAAAAAAGGAAATTGAATAGTCCTGAAATCGACTCAACCCAAGTGCTTTTTTACAAAATGTGATCAACCTGCGGACCACAAACATCAGAAGACACTGTCAGATCAATACTTCACAATGCAGGCGTTGGTCTACTCATCAAGACACAAACGTACTACATCATCAGCGTTACCAGCTCAAGGATAGTTAAACATCTCTGCCAAAATCACATATGCAGAGGCCTTGCAAATGAAGCGCACAACATAACACTAAATGCGACAGAGACGTAGCCTTAATTAGAGTTAAAAACGCACAAATGTTTATCAAAAATTTGTGGATTAATGTTAAAAAGGATGGTGACTCACTCTTCAACATATCCACAAAGGTCGCATATACCTCTGGGTCCGGTTCGGGGATTGTAGTCAGAGAAGAAGTCGGAAGCGTAGGGCGTCTGGTTGATGGGATACTCCGAGCCCAAGTCCTCGGAGAGGGAGTAGGCCATATATGGCGGTGGTTGCTGAACTCCCTCAACACTACCACTACCACCGTTAGCTCGCATTCGAAGATTCATTTCGTGCTCCTCTTCTTTTAAATTCATCACGCTAGAAAGAAAGGTAAGAATAATGGTTTGCAGAACAACTTGGAAATAGCATACGAACGTAAAGATACGAAGTGGGTTCACCTGAATTGGGAATCTAGCCTCATGCTTTATAAGAGGCTCATAAGAACAATACGACGTGGTTGTCAAAAAAAAACCCATGACAGCTTTATTTGTATCTAAAGGCGGCCCCGCAGATGTTCACGAGTTTCTACAACATTTACGCGGTACACAGAAGACGAAGGGTACATTCACACCCGGCAAAAAAATAATTAAAGACAGCAAGCAGCGATGCAAGGCCTATCAAGATTAAAACCACTACATATGCTTACACTTCATAAACAAGTGGATTTCGCGACCGACGGTAGCTCTGCATTTTCTTGTGCACACCTATTCGAGAGAAATTATTACCCCAAGCCAGTTAGGATTGTAGGCACGAAAAGCAGGCAATATTAAATGCTAGTAGAAGCGAGATTTATTCAGTGTGCTAATATTCACTAGCCAAGTCAATTTGAGAGCTATAAACCACTAGGTGCTGAATTACAAGAGAGGTCATAACAAGCAAGACTTAAATTTGAGAACACAGCACCCAATCAAACTTCAAAAAAAGGCGAGAAATCCATATAAGAACAAGCAGAAGTTAGGTCTAAGGTAAGTAGGATAAGGGAGTGAGGTTAAATAAGAAAAATTCTGCAGAACCGAACATACCACCAATCAAAATGGAGACTGGTGAAATTAAATATTCGCTTGTGAATCGACTTCACTAAACAATTATAAAAATAATCAAAACAGAATTCGTCACAGTTTATAAGACTAAACAAGTGTCTACACTAAAATGCAAAATGGTTGAAGGCAGAGTCATCAAAATTAAAACACTACACTTTTGCTAAAACCCAAAGGCAAACTCCGAGATATGGTAATTTAGCATTGGATTGACAACGATGAATGCATACTCTTTAATCACACCTTCAGAGTTTAAATCATGCTGTACAATTCGAGGGGATCATTTTGTGAAGTTCTTAATTGATTTCTTGGACGAAGGCAACTATTTCAAATCTCAGTGGTGTAATGCAATTTTATGTTTCATTTTGCTAGTCACACTTCAAAAAGTCATTGCAAATTAATTGTCGAACTGACTTTATTACGGTGAATGCGTTGAACACCGCGCTTGATTTCGCGGTCCATAAGGTCCCTGATGATCGTGCTTCTGCCTAGTTGCATAGCTCAGAGACCATGGCGGTAGCCACAGTTTTCTAGAGCTTTGCATGCCACAGGCAATTCTTTCGACCTCAAGAAAGCCTAAGTGCACTGTACACGCTGCAGCGCCCCAAGACTTCCTTAAAGGCTCATAAAGGCAAAGGTAATTACAGCTCCTGGCATTTCCGTGAGGTTACTTTATCTAAAAAGGCGTTATGGCCATCCAAGTTACCCTAACTCCAACCGGCATTTGAACAAACAAAAGATTGCTGTATGTGTATTAAATGTAATAGTTTCGTAGCGTCCCGAGACACCCATGAGGCCATGCTACTTAGATAACAGAGGGAATCGGGGCTGCTGGCAATCGGGTTAACCGGTAGAGGCGATATGGCTGCCCAAGCAGCCATGACAAAGATCGGAAGTCAATTTACAAACGAAGTATTACTGAACTCCTCTTGTTCTAAGCTTTGCACCCTGCTCTTTCCTTGATAAACGTCCCGCATCAGCCATCATAAATGAATCAGTGGAGGAGGAAAGCATGCATGGAGGTTATCGAATGCTACAGTAATATTGAACATCTGTGCAAGAGGTTTTAGGAAATTCTTTAAATGAACGGTCAGAGTTTTTCAAGGCTTGCGCAAACTCACAAGAGTAGATAAAAAACCATAATTTGATTTCGAATCAAATAACTCTCGTCTTGTTAACTACTAGGATCGAGTTATAAACTCGAAGTTTTTGAACATTTCTTATAAACGCCTGCATTTACTTCTCGTAAATCACTGACTTTTATTTTCAACAAGGAATTATTTACATGCATCGGTTAGTAAGCATACCGTGGATCATTCAAATCATCCCCTACACGATACGCTCTTTTGGTTGCTTACCTCTCACCCCTAATCTAGATATACACGTGAGGGAGGGTTTTGACTATTATAATGCAAAGAGTGTTGCTTAAGAAAACTTTTTAATCGGCCAGCCAATCGATTTTATAAAATTCACAATTTCCCCATGAATTATTGTTTATCCATGTCAGAGTTCATCTGCCCGTACGTCACTGTAGCAACCGCCTGGGCAACGCCTTTCGTCGCTTCGCCCTTGTGTGTCGGGTTGGAAGTAAGCAGAAGTTTTGTTTGTATCCAGAATGATTTGCTACGATGAAGCGTATATTTTCTTTGTGTGGATTCTGTGGTATTCAGTTACTTCGGTCAGCACTTTGACAAACAAGTCCCTTTTGCTTGTTTTCGGATATCCTCTAACGGCAACCTTAAATCAACTCATGCACACAGTTATCTTGGGATACGCTTTGTCTGCTGTATCTGGTTATTCAACACTTCGAGATATATTCAGTGAAGTCAAAGCAGACCTCAAAGCTTTCTTCGCTTTGGGCCTTATCAACGCATTTTCTATAGCACTTTTTCATTTTGGGATGTCCATGTTGTCCGCAGCATATGTCCATACAAGTATGTTTTGATTTCTTTTTAATAAAAGCAGTTAAGACATCAGTTCCGGTATTTGTTGTAGCTTTTTCATATTGCCTCGGAAAGCGCTATTCATTTAAGGTAATTCCACTCAACACATTAAATATTCTCACTGCTTTGTGACTTAAAAAGTCAATAAGCAACTTCCATCCTGGTACGACTAACATTTCTGGCCGAAAGTAGTGCAGCTCTTGTTTTCAACTTGCCTCAAACAACGCATCGATTTTTACATAGCCATACCATTTATTCCTTTGCAGACCTATATCTCGCTATTTGTTATTCTTTCTGGAGTCATGATTGCGTCAAAGACAGAGGTTTCCATGACATTACAAGGGCTACTTATTGGCCTTTCATCAGCCATGGGAAGCGCTGCTTTTAGTATATATATGAAAATGGTAATCTCGGGGTTAACTTTGATATGCTTGCTCGGATACGTACTCTTACCCACAAGCCAAGTCCTTGTTCATAGGTTCTGACGTCTTCGAACCTCCATACAAGCGAAATTTTGTTTGTTGTGTCCAGTGCAAGTGTTCTCTGCACTTTACCCATTTGGTCTCTCGTGGACTTTCGAAGGATGATTTACACTGACAAAACCCAACTGGTAAACATATTTGATCTAAACGATTTATAACACCTTTTTTTGCGGCTGCATAACTTGTGTCCGTTTGATTTTGCCATATGTAAGCTTGTTGTTTAACATACTTTTCCATGATTGCATTGGTGCTTTGGATGCTAAGAAACTGCAAATAATTTGATTGCATGCGGTTTTTCAAACCAATTTAGGAAGAAATTTGGAGTCTTCTCCGATATTAATAAAGTTGCTAGCTTAATAACGCCATTACCGTCAACGCAACATTCTAATAAATTCAAATAACCTAGTAAATGTCAATCTCTGAATTGTAGGGACTGTCCTATCGCCTTAACTCACCTGAAAAATACCAGATATGGTGATAATAGTCTCTGTGCATGAAATCATACGCATTTTTTTGCTTATTTCCACTATTCTCCTTCCGTTCACTTATGGTAATGACGAACATTTCCTGATTGGACGTGTAAGTGTGCTTTGCTATCGGGCGAAACGGAGGTTTAAAGTCAGCTAAACCAGTGGCGCAAAGGACTTAAAAACCCTTAGTTGAAACTCCACGCTCAAAGGAGGACGGCATCGTTCCCCCTCATTTGATTATTTGAAAAAGATAATGCGCGCATTTGGGACAAAGCACTACCAACACACTTTGATTTTAGTACTGGGCGAAATTCACCGATTTAGTCAAACGCCACATCAAAGGCTGAAAGTTGGTCCGAATAGGTTGATACTTGATTAAATTGCATCTGAGGTCTTCAGTTAACACTTTTGTCTTGTTTCAGTTGACCCAGTTCATGAAGGCTGCCTACATGCTGGTGCTGGATGGAGTGGCGCGTTGCTCGCAGAACCTCCTGGCCATTGTGGTGCTGAGTCGCCTCACGGCACTGGGCTACTCAGTGGCCAGCGTAGTGAAGCGCCTTTTTGTCATTCTCACTGCCATCGTCTTCTTCGCTACCCCTGCCTCTGCCGTGACCTTCTTCGGCATCGGTCTCGCCATGACTGGCCTTCTCTTATACAACCTTGTAAGTTTTCCCTTCATCTTGCTTCCTTTCTCAGAACTATCTTTCCACACGAATGCAAAAGCATAGGTGAGGAGCGTGAGGTAGTTATGCCGTTCCATTAACATACACACAGATTAACCATATTAGAGTGCACTTTCTTCTTCACAGCCTGCGATAGGTCCTTGAAGCTTCAATCGCTGCGCTTAAATCTCGTAATCATTAAATACTTATAGGTATCTAGCGGGAATATACTTGCACCACATGTGCTACTAATCAAATGTGTAGATAGTTGTCCCAAATTCCGTAATTTGTTTGGGCGTAGGAAGTAAAGATTTGTACTGTCCTTTATGCTTATTGCTCCATCTTTCAAAGAAGACGTTTTCTTGATGTATTTGGGTCATTGATTGGGTTTGGATGGTGCGCACTGTGATAATGCCGTCGAAACTAGAATTGGCAACTTGAATTATGATAAGGTCGTGTGTCGGATCTTTCATTTTCATTCTGGCCTCCATTGAAATAGCGTGCAGCTTAAAGTTTTGTTAATTTGTTTTGAAATAACACTATTTCGCCGTCACATTTATCGCATGCGTCATACTAGACAAGTAATTTTACTGTCAAAAAAATTTGCTCTCTCTCTAGAGAGCCAATTCCTTTTGCGTCAAATGTGTGTGCGTTGTTTGTGTGGCAAAGCCGTTAAGGTGGCGTGGGCGGTGAATTGGGAAGTTTCTCTTGCCATGAGTCGTGCACATTCTTTTGTTTCAACTCCACTACACAGAATTTCCAATTCCTGTAGGCACAAAAGGGGAAAAATTCTTTTGACTCCGCCTATTTATATTTTTCTTTACCATTTGATTGGCTGTAAATAAGGCAACGTATGCATTCAACAGTCTTTTGGAGTTAGAGAGCAATGCACAATCGTGCTGCTTGAGGCAGTTTGAATGGGTTTAAATCTTTTGTCCATTTTGATTTGTCTGTAAAAGTTACCTTCGGTGAAAACTTTGTTTCTCTTTGGAAAATCAAGAAAACACAGACCTCCGAAAGACAGTCATTTGATTTTTGAACTGCTACGTATGTAGGTGGACGAGGCCACTGTCACGTTCTCAACGAGAACATTGGAGCAGATGCTTATACTACCTAATGTCGTTTTCTTAACAAATTACTTATTAACAAGTGTGCTAAGACGGTTGAGAACGTGAAGGTACGAATCGGATATTTTGAGGCTAACTCTCAACACAGTATTTCTACAATCGCCTGTAAATTATGCAAAAAAAACTATTTCATGAAGGGCGTTTGCAGCTGGAATGAGTGTGGTTCCTCGGAACCAAGTCCACGTGCACGGAGTACTACCTATGCATTGTTGAATGTGGCAATTTCGTTTTGCCATCATACTCACAACTCGTCAGTTCCCATGTTCTAGAAGCCATGCATCCATACAGAAATGGGTGATTGGATGCATTTGACACAGATAGTGTACGTCCTTCCTACTCACAGTCAGGCCATTTAAAACCGTAGTTTTTTTAAGTATCCCCTCTCCTAGCCTTCGTGATCCTCTCTGTTTCATTGATTTGGTTTCTTACCGCTTTTAATGAAAGGTATAAATAGCATAAGCTAGTGATACCTTATTGGGCTCTTCTCGTGTGATCCTTTAAGAAATGACGGTACCCGTGCATTCAGCCCGGCTATGGCCAGCAATTTTATAAGCAATTTAAGCATCATCGGAAGGCCAAGGTGGAACGGTTCAATTTGATAGTGTGGTTAGATAGCTGTAAAGTGATTTGTCATTCAGAAGTGACGAAATTGTTTAGACTCTAAACCAATGGAAATGAGAGGTGGATGTGAGGCAAACATTCTGATCGCCGGCATTTCATCATCATAAACATCTCAGCTTCGAGTTCGTTTATTTTTTTCAACAATTCCAATCTTGACTTTGGATTGATTGACTGAGCTATGCCATTTCACCCTCACTTCACAGCAGGTTTTGAGGCTTGGGTCATTCTCATGCTGTGCGTACATCTTGAAAGAAGGAAGGTGGAAGTTTTCTGCTCACTTCTTGTTTGTACCAGTGCAATGGAACTATCGTTGAAGGGTTTAACCGCTTAACTCATAAAAAAATAACATTAAGAAGTGGTGAATTGGATACCAGAACAGTGACAGCGGTAGGTAGGCAACAGGGTGGCAATGGGGAGGCGTTGCAAAATACGGGCGCCTAAAATGAAATTAGCAGGCAGTGCAATTTTTTTCTCGTCTCAAAAGTGATCAAGTTGATGTATACCACTGGGCTTTCTTTCCTGTTTCTACTGTAACGCATAGTCATGCTATAGTTATGGGACCCAGGTGAGACTTTTTCTGCTACCACTACACCGTAATGGGATGGGCTGGAAATGATGAGAAGGGAGTTGGTTGGTATTGTGCCAACCGCGTACTCACTTCGCCAGACATGGTTTTGACACACCCGTCAAATTGTATTGTCGCTTTGGGAAACGGGATTGCCACTCCACCTTGCCGATCACAGGGCAACCAGGAGAGAATAAATCTGGGAAGGTGTCTGATGACATGAGCAAATTTTTTTGCATTTCAGCGCATCTGAATTTCCACCAGAGCAAGTAGTCACGTGTTCCATAAACTCAAATTCACCACAGTTGCTTCCCTTTGGCTCTTCATATTTTTACCATTGTCAATGATTATATCCAAAATTTATGCATAGCAGATGGGTCTAAATCGCTTGCAGTTTCTTGCTTTCCCACTAATCACAAGGAGCTAAGGAGTTACTCACACCCTTTGCTTTCGTAGTGGATTCCTTCATTGGGCGGGTGGGTGGGTACTTAAATAGGATAAAAGTGAGTACTGTTAAATAATCAATTCTTGCATGTTCAAAGTACCCGCCCTACCTCCGAAGACGCTGTAAAGCATAAGTCAACAACTTTCTTTGTCATAGAGCCGGACTAAAGAGGCAGGAAACACGTGTTTACACCTTTACCTACTTGAATTCATGACACAAATCAATCATGACTTTTGATTGAACAAAAAATGGCAAGTGTCACCTTTTATTTTGTAGAGTGAGGGTCACCAGCCCAAAGACACGAGTCAGAGCCCCAAATCAGAACCTATAGATGTGAATGACTCAATGAAGAATGTGCGGATTGACACCTTTCCAAAGCACCACCAACCCATCAGGAACTTGGCATAGAAATTATGCATTTTTTATACCACAGCTACCTTTTACTTTTGTAAATAGAGACTGAGGGAGTGCCTTTGTTTTGTGACGCGTTTAGGTTTAATCAATTGGAAGGCGGGATCAAAGGTCAGCTAAAGTGCGTGAGTGGAGAGTGTGTGGGCCGATGCGTGCAGAGCATGAACGTGTGAGTCCAGGCGATTGCGTTCAGGTGGGTTGCACAAATGACTCTCTCACGGAGAAGTGGTCGATGGTTCAGCGTTACTTTGCCCCTGCACGGGTGGTTAAATACAGGTGGTTTGCATCAGATTCGGGCGATGTCGCATCGAAGTGTTTGGGTTTAAGTCTGCACCGTGCAAGCGGAGCCAGGCCATGGTGATTATAGCGTCTCGAGCCTTCCCTAAAAGCAAAAGACGGTATACTACCAGAACAGAATATATTTAGCAAATAAAAGGGGACTAAGGCTGCAGGCATGGTCCGGAGGATAGCCTACCTGACTAAGGCAATATAGCCACCTGACGAACAAGCAAAGTATTACAGTGAAGTCGGCAAAACAGCACAGCCATAAACATAATTTTTAGGGCCAATAAAAAAAATCAATGCACAAAACTAAGCATAGCGAAATTGTGCTTGCTAACTTAAATCAACGCAAATCACGAACAAATTTAACTACGTTAATGGGAATGGTTGAATAAATTCACTAGTGGATAAAAAATGCTGACACAGAAAAAGCATGAATTTGCACATACTCTGAAAGCAGCATTCTAAACAAGCATTTTATCAAAGGCCACACAAATGCACCTAAAGTTGTATCACCGAAATTATGCCACCTTTTCTACACACGCCTTAACATTGTCGGCTAAATAGGTAACTGCTAAATACGTTACTGCTTAATCTGTGTTGCCGAACACTGTTACAAATAGCGAAAGTATAGGGTTATACCCAAAATTTCCCTTAAGATTTTAAGCAAGATTTGTTTTGAAGCATTGCTTTATATTCGTCCTATTCAACTTGTTTCAAGGTAACACGTCTTGCTAGTTTTCCTGCGCTGCTTTGCTCGGGTCAACACGATCCTGAGGAAATCCTCCGGTTGAAATTTAGCAGTCGTTGCATTAAACTTTTCCGTTTTTTGTGCTGTGCTTATCGCGATAGCTTTAATATGGTAGAGTCATTACTGAGTTTATGTGCAACAAATTTGTTGCCAATTCTTTTTGTCATTCGCCCCACCCTGCCTATGTATTTTTTTAAATTGTTCGTTTCACTAATACTAAGAGCTGCCCTTTGTTTGCATTTGATTTTCGTTTTTATTGCTATTTTGACAATGAATACATTTGTCCATTTCCAGACAATTCCTTTTGGTTAAATTTGTGTCCTGATTCTGCTCTAGTATTACACTCTGCATTAGTTAACAAAGGCGGGCTGCAATGCTGACGTTGTCGCATTGTTGAGCCGCTACATACACCTTGATCACAAACCGCAGGCTAGATGAGGACTTTTCCAACCACATATTCGAGTTATGTTTCCATCGAGCGAGGTTGGAAAATGGCACTTTCCGCATCATTTTTATAAAATTAAATTTTACGGCCCGAGTATAGTGCTTTTGATTTGTAATCACTGGTTTTATCAAGCGATTTCGCCTGTCACAATTGTTTTTCCACGTTGTCCATGTAATTCCAGGTTTTTATCCAGGTTTTTAAAATTATTTTGGGACCTGTTGTGCTCTGCAAAATGTACTACTGCTCAAGCCTCCATAGTCTTGAAACTTTTATGGATAATTATTTAGTCTTAGCATTGCGCCGCCGTCTATTATGCGCGTAGTTATTAGCCTCTTTATTTATATTATCGGCATTTAGTTATGTGCAAATGCCATTATTAATAGGCATACATATGTGTAACCAAGTTGAGAATACTTCTGGTAATCAACGTTTCTAAGGTTCGTCCACCAACTTAGATCGAATGAGTATTCGTAATGTATGCATCAGGTGTACCAGATCAAATGTTATTTAGTTGTTAGTCATGGTGTTTGTTAAGGTTGGGCGTGATTATCGTCAAAAATATATAAGCAGCATCCAGTTCCAGCCGGTGATGCGGACGACACCGGCCTAGTTTTAAGCTTTTGCCAGGTTATTATCCTTAAATTAAAGTCATGCATTTACCCTTCTAATTGCATCGCACACTGTATCACTGTGATTTAGTTCCCTTTGAAATAGCTAAGCTCAAGTACATGTGCATTGGCGTAATTTGCCATGATAGGGCATGTTTTTCAATCGACGCTTTCTTCGTGCGTTGTAATAATTATGCCGAACAAAATAATAACGACCTCATTAGAAATGTGTGCTTTTACCATCGGTGTCTAAAATTTAAGCACATTGTGAGTTGTGCATTTCTAAATTAGATGGATGTTTATCTCGTTCATTGTTAGGCGGCAAATTATCCGCGTTCGAATGCAGCACCTTTGGCCTCATTTCAAAATCTGTACATATATGTTTAATGGTTTCTACCTCCTGTAGCCGGTGTCATGGAGGCTAGATGCCTCGATAGGTTCATTTTTCATGTCATTTAGGTGTGGTGCGCTGTGCTGCTGCAGTTTCCTTATTTACTCCTATTTCAATGCTGGTTGCTGATACGGTTCCGAGACTCTACTATTATTCTGTAGCATTAACACTCATCTGCCACTTCCCTCACAGTTACTTTTCTGTGTCGATATTAACTGAGGTCATTCACGTAGCTCAGTAGTGATTGGGATTGAATGAATTTCTTCATCGAAAACTTCTTCCTTGAGCGTCTTGATCTATTGCGGCTCCTATGCGGAAGTTTGGAGGATAACTATAGGCCAAAAAACGTGTCGACTAAACTGACTCTCCACTGTTCAAGACAAACGGTTAATGGAAAGTGTTGGAGCTATCGATAGCTCTAGCCCATCGGTGGCCTAACATTTGAGACTAGGAAAAACATACCTTTGATGGTATTTCACGACCACCAGAAATCTACCAAGTAATTTTGATAGTGTCATTAGCTGTGAAATCATGCGAAAGTGGTAGTTTCCTTGCGCCCAATTGCAATTATTGCTCTTCGTCAGCTCCCGATTACTCGATAGAGCTTCTAAGAAGCTCCCTTAGAAGCAATTATTCAGACCATTTCTTTCGTGAAGTTTGTGTCCTTTGTATTCATTTTGATCAAAATTCCATCGAGATATATTTTGCTTCGGCTGGGTGCTCTAGAAGAACCCTTATAACCTACGTTGCTTCATTGAATGATTGCCTACAGTCTGGCCAGCTGCCCACAAACTCATCGTTCCTTACCTATCGGAGTTCTGCTTGTCCAAACTCACGAACGTATCAAAGTATATAATTCGAATCATATTTGACGCTGCCTGTAAGCAACATGCTGCTTTATCATAAAGTCTTGACTGAAAATGCTACCAGGTGTGTAGATTCAAATAGAATTTTATCACAAATGTAAAAATGAGCATACTAGCATCAATGGCACGAACGTAATTTCATATTACCAAGATGTTGGCTGAAAATCATGGAGACGTTCCTGGCGATTAATCGTACAATTAAGACCAGCATCTTTCTTTTACATTAGCCATCACATCATCTTCACACCTCGGTGCTTCTGCTTTATCTCTGTTTCAGACGCAAAGCATAGCACATCTTCACACATCCGAATGTTCTGCCTCGGCTCGGTGCTTCCTGTGATGCTCTTTTTCTGTACCACCTCCCTCATCGCCTCTATGGCGGTGCTGTACCTCGTCCTCTATTCACCACCACATCGCTGGACAGAGGCATGTGAAATGGAGGAGTCGCAGGTGCCTGTGGTTTCCCTGGCACCGGATCTCCTTCTACCTCTCCTAGCCGTGATAACTCGTCACGTACCCTCGGCGGCGCGTTACCTCGTTGCGTGTATGACGTGGCTCTGGCCTCTCGGCATTCTCTTTCTCCTTCCCATCGCCTTCGTCGCCCTTCTCTACTTCACCGCTTTTATGGTTCAACTCTACTGTCTTCGTGACTGGCTCATTGGTAGGTTCCTACCTCTCCGCCGTCGTCGTCTCCTAAATCGTCATTACTCAACGAAACCGTTGTTGCTGTCTTCCCACTTTCGATACCGGTGTCATGTGTGACGTCCTGGCTTTTTAACTTAAGCTCGGTACCTCACACTTTTGCGAGGTTTGTTCTCTATCAAGTTCTGGTAATTATATGCACCGAATTGTATTCCAAATGGATTAGTTGCACTTACAACAATAGAATGGATGCTGTTTGTTCCTGTTCTGAGAATGGTATGTTCTCCTGGTTTTCGAGGAGCGGTTGAATTCTTCTGGCGGTGTGGTTGCTGGTGTCATTACCACGTTGGTGGCTGATTTTTCCCCAAACCGTTGATAGCGTCCATGCTAGAACCGTTTGTTTCTATCGTAATATGGAACCGAACTACGCGTGTGCAATGCTGTGGATAATGATTTGCGGAAATTAACTTTACTGGAAGCAGTAAATACACACCTTGAAATGTCACTGAATTCGCGGTGGCAAAACTCGACGTTGCTGCCGTCCCAATCATATTGTGCTGCTTAATTCGTTTATGTTAGGAAACTAGATAACCGGAGTAACTACAGTTTTCCATGATAGATTGCTAGGTAAACTATGGGTCAATTGGCCATGGCCGGCCAACGAAAGCAGGTCAAGATAACGGCCTATCGATCAAATAGGTCACACAGCGCTGCACGATCCAACGCTCACTACCAGTACCTGTGAATTTGTCACGTTATCTTTCCTTGCTCTCTTTAACTGGGGGCAGCATACTAGAACAAGATTGCTTTCAACCATCACAGTTGTAGACACTACTCAGTACACGCGTGTTTAAGCCAAACTTGGCGTTGGATACTACTTTTCCTTCCCAGCGATGTCTCCTCTAACATTCTTACACCCTTTCCGGCCAATACATGCTAGACAGCCTTGGTCTGGACAGATGGACCAATACGATTTGACTGCTCCAGCACAGTCTGCCTGTATTGAATTTCAGCGTAAGTTGACACAATTGCAAATGCTTGTGAAAGATTGTGCTGTGCTCACGATGCTTACGGAAAGGCTCATCCTTGCACAATTTCGTCATACGACAAGTTGTAGGTTGATGTGTCTTCCAAAATCGTACTCCACGTGCTAGCTGGATGTTAATGGAAATGGCTGTTGGGGTATCGCTACTAAATTATCACTCCTTATTGTAGCTGTGAAACCGAAATTCCTGATTTGACATGAGCTCCATGATGGTAATTAGAATGGATAAATACAATGGGGTTTACGACTAAGTGATTAGGATTTGCTAGTGTAAGTCACGAAATTAGTCTCTCGGTCGAATTATCTCACTCAGCGAGTTATATGGCCTTTGAACGGAACCTCGCCGTCTTTTCACAATGATCACTATGACAACATTCGATTCAATTTTCGTTGAGGTGGTTCAACCTTAAGCATGCACAATCAAGGTGCCCTTAACTTAGCAGTTCAAGATTGCTGTTAAAGTCACTACACAAATTAGTATCTTAGTCTCACCGAAAGCATCATCACTATTGACGGAAATTGCGGTCACCGCTTCCATTTTTACGCATAATGAAAAGGTTCCTGAAGGGTTAATGTAATTTTTTCACCCTTTTCCATACCAAAGCCATCACATCCATTACTGTTACCTCTACTTATGGTAAATCGACTACTTCATTGATTCAGGCGGTTTTCGAGGCACCGCTGCAACCAGCAGCAGCAACAGCAGTGGTGCTGAAGAGTCGCACCTGAACACTGATCACCTTCTACGTCGATTGATAGCGGCGATGTGGGAGGCGCACGGTCGGGCCTTCCACGGCTACGAGGTGGTGGGCATGGAAAAGCTGCCCGCACCCGGAGAGGGCGCTTTCCTCGTCTACTATCACGGCACCATACCTCTTGACGCCTACTACTTCATAGCAAGGCACATCATTAAGCGGGATCGGTAGGTGTTAACCTGCTTTATTGACCTCTTTAGTTTCATTTCATTTGCGGTTTTTCTGGGCGGCGTATCTGTAAACCTACCGCTGTAAGCGTGCCTGTTGAATATTCAGTCTTTCCCCAACTATTACTGACATATCTTGAATCCAGAGTCCGATGGGTCTTTTAGCGTTACTGACCTCAATTGTACGGTCCTTCTTTGTGCACTCCTATCTATCTCATTGTACTATGTCATCTGCTTTGAGGCAACTGAATTCCGAATAATTTAAGGCCTTCAAAGATTTCTCCGATGCCGTTGTCATTTGTTTCTCGATTCTAAGTGGGCGAAGAAACTGTTTCATCTTGTCCTGATAGTTTTGCATTTACATCATGTTCTCGTACCATTACGTCAACACTGCCATTTGTTCCTGGTTGTTCGATACCCACTTTATTAACTCTTCATAATATCAATCGCTCTTAGCGCTTCATTGTTTGTAGGCTTTCTTGCATTCACGTTGAGAAGTGCAATTGGAGAAGCTTATGCTTTCACGAAAATGTCAGAGTAATTTTCGTTTGATATCCACTCTAACGAGATTGCCCTGTCGTAAACAGTAACTTCAAAGTGTTAGCTAAAACCAATTTCTCATGCTCACCCTTCATGCAGCATCTGACCCATCAATTGTCCATTTGGCCTGTGTTTTCTGCTCCCTTTGAGTTAGAATCTGTGATTAAAAATCGTGTTTGCATGAGGTTTGATCTGCATTTCATGCCTGTTTATTCGTCGATGCGATTCCTTCTGTTGGATATTGCAGTTAACTTCCAGTTCTGCAGGTCCACAATGCTGACAAATGCCTTGTTAGCGGCAATTAAGTAGTAGACGCGAACGAGGGGTTCGGAGGTCTTACTCCTGCTGTCTAAGTAGCCTTATTTGAGCAATGTATCTGTTTTCCTTCGTTGTTTGTTGTTTTGGTGTTGATTGTTTTGGTGTTTGGTTCTGTTACTTGATTCAAACAATTGCAGAGACTCAGAAGCGGTTGCAAGTCTCGATCCTCCATTGCTTACCATCTGGTGGATCGCCTACTTGAACAGAAGTGCGTAGAACACTGACCCATCCATGTGGATAGAATTGCCACGGTGAGATAAGAGCATCTGGAGAACTGGATATTCAGCTCTTCACTGATCAAAATCTAATTCTTAATCCTGTGATTTGTCCGTTTTTCTTTATTCGACACAATTCCCTGAGTGGTAATATTTATTCTCCACCCCAAAGTTTTCCTTAATGACGTGGGCTCGATTTTTATTCACACAATCAATGTCTTTACGAAGATCGGTAATTTAGTCCCCTGGTTCCGAGTCCTCCATGTCTCATTAGGAGTTTTATATACCTTGCTTTTCTTTGCGAAACTACCTCCTGGATGTCCTTGTTTGTGATAATTACATGCCCGTGTTTTGCATTCGAAGGTAACTTTGGCAACTGATGCTATCCACTATTTCGGTTAGAGTGATTGAAAGATCGCGATTTTTACTCAATCTTATTTGTAATGTACTTCTGGTTCCCCTAGTCCGTTATAAATTTTCATTGGGTTGGGTAGGGGTGTTGGAAGGAACGGTCTAAGCAGAGTCGTGTATTTAACTTAGTAATCAAAACCTGTGAAGACTGAAGAACTCCAGCAACTCGAATGTGTTCTCCTCGATGTTACCTTTGGCGATGGACTAGGCGTGTATATGTGAATCAGTTACGGGAGGCAGAATGTGTAAATACACGTTGCGTGATGTGCTGTTTTCCCTAGATTTTGTGTTTACTGAATTGTGCTAGCAGGTGTTATTTTCCTCTCAAAGGTAGCAACAATGACACTTAACCCATTTCACCACCATATAAGTTGGAGGTAGAGCCTTTGCATAGAGTGTTGTATCTTGTTACTTAATCTCGACCTCCCGGTACAAGAAGACTACAGGAAGTTGGCATCATTCCGTCCAGTCTGCCCCAGCAACAGGAAATGTAACCAAGGCAATCTTGTTGGCTACCCCGAGAACAATAGCCTAGCATTGTCACTTTTCTGTATCGTTTCTCAGGGGGGCGACTGATTACCATTTGAGTTGAGGTCTTCTGTTATTCGAATAAGATACTAATGATCTGCATTTTGTGCGTCTCTCCCACTATAATTCACTGAATCGTAGTTAAATGTCACGTGTATGTGTCATGTGCGAGCTTGGGTACGAGTGTCGGGACTACCCGTGTAGGTGACTCCGCGACAAATAACCATCCACTTCAGGAGCACACGACCACGCCCGAGGCATATGTTCATCCTCTGCACTTTTGCCTTATAGACTGCCGATTCCAGTAGTAGACCGCTTTCTCTTCCGACTGCCTGGACTTCAACGCATTCTCCGACTGTCCTGTGCCCTTGAGGGTTCAGTGGAAGAGTGTGTTGCTCTGCTCAATCCTTCTCTGGCTGAATCCAACAAATCACACCATAGCAACAACAACTTCAACAATCCGAGTTCGTCTCCTGCTGTGTCTTTCCCTTACTTTTTTTCCTAGTGAAGTGGGATCACTGCCACCCTTTTTCTTTGTGATTTGCTTAAGCTCATATCTTTTCTGAACGGTCTAGCGGTACTTCAGTGTATCTGAGGCATATGGTTACACAATTTCGGTAAATTAAATCAATTTAATGAGTTTCTAGATACCACCAATATGTTTTTCTCGTGAAATCTTTTCTTGTTATACATTAATAAAGTTACTTTTCCTGTAGTGAATTGCCATCACTCATTCCGTGACTTTTAGGTAGTGAGCAGATAAATTGTACGTCTTTTTTTTAAGCGAACTAGCAATACCTTGGGGTGGTAATTAAGGGGGCGTGTCAACTCCACTGGCATGATTTCCACCCCTTTAAATTTGAGGCTACTTCTTCTGGAGTGACAGATCTTGTAATTGATAGGAAAGGTGAAAAGACTTTTCTGTGACTCAAAGTGGAATTGATGAGTGATTTGAACATTTTCAATTTAGAAAAGGAGGATGCTTATTTTTCTTTTTAAATTTTTCCAAGAAGGTAATGGATTGAATCTCAGAACCAAAACTGCGCTATCAAGTGCTACCGGATATTGTTGACAAGGAAGCAGAAGCGGCACTTTCTCTAGTAATCTTCGTTCCAACATTTGAATGGAGTGGAATGAAGGCATTCTCACTGACATTCTTTTGATCGAATTTTCATCTTTAGCATTGAGTCAAGTAGTTTTTACTGCGTTTGGTGTTTTTTTTTTCAACGCCTTTTCCATCCATTTTGGGAAATGGTGTGGGTCTGTCGTCTATCTCTGAGATTTTTTTAGATTAGGACTTAAACTTTGTTGGGCACGAAGCACTAGTTATGTTTTGAAGTTCATTACAGGAAATGTGTGCCTAAAGTACCTTTGTACTTATTATCTCTCCAGTGGATATTTTTTCGTGCAGATTATTCCACTTCACAATCAAAATATCTGCAAAGCTCACGTGTCAGAGGTTGGATACTGGAATGGTGAAGCAAACATAACTTGGAGCGGACGCATTATAAGCAAGACTCGCTTTTTACTTCACCTTTTATCCCTTGTCCAAGGATGTTTAGCCGGCAGTTGGCTCGCTTCTCGTTTAGCCCGTCCTTTTTTTTCAGTGGGATTTTCGTCTTCCCTGCGTATGCACCTATTTCCGCTTTCTGGTCTCCGTTCTAGAGTGGTGAATGCCGAGTAGAACACCACGTGTCATAAAATTTCTTTCAAGCAATAGGGCAAATCATTTTGTGCACAAAGCGGCAAGTGCTGGTGAAAGGTGCTAAGGTTTCTTTAGTGTCAAAGCTACTCTTCAGTACTTCCTTAAAACTGATCCTGTTTGGAGGAGTCTCCATTGAAGGTACACCGAAATAGTGGATCAAGAATAGCCTGACTTGGAAGTACGGTTTCTCTCGTACACTTTTTATAATCGCGAATCGAAAATCCGCCTTTACTGGCATTGGCGGGTCATTCTCTTGAAGTTTTTTATTTAGCCGCCTGGTTTGTTTTAAACGATAGCGTTGCTATTTGAAGATGGGGTTGTGTTGTATCATTCTGACGCATTAATGGTACTCTTATTACCTTGCGCAGGCTCTTCTTCACCGTCATAAGCAACCCATCCGACTGGCCTAATAGACTTACATCTTTTTTGCCTGTGGCACTCATCCTCTCGAGGGGTCCGATAATATCGTTGTGGGTATATATCGTGTGAATTGTAAAAAATTTTAATACTTGGGTAAAGAGTACATTCAGCAAAAGTCTGGGGGTTGCAACAAGTACCGTATGTGCGAAAGGCTATTCCCCTTTTGTCCTCGGGAACTTTCACGAGAAGCAACTTCAAAACACGTTGAAAATGTAAAAAGACGGTTGTTGTAGTGCAGTGGTAAAGGAGATGCATTCAATTGACGAAATAGTCTCCTGTTATATTGAACCCCTTGCCAAATGATCAGATTTACTACTGGTAACGCTTAGCTTAGAGGTGCTGTAAAAAGTCCACCACTTCGTTACTTTATCGCTTAGAAACGCTAGGTGTCAGAAATCACGTCACAGCAGAGATCGGTGAGACGTCCACCAAGGCGGAGACGGAAAAGGCGCAGCAAGAAGGAGCTGAGGAGATGGGGACGGTCTCATCCAAAGCGGGCGAAGTGTTACTTCTCTCTCCAGGAGGTGTTCGTGAGGCCCTCTTCTCCGACGAGTACTACTCCGTGCTGTGGGGCAAGCGTCGTGGATTTGCACGCATCGCCATCAAGGCAAAGCGTGTGAGTATTGCCTAAACACACTTGTGAGCGTGTGCTGGCTCTTTGTATTTGACATAGCTGTCCCACCGTCTTTGGGCCGGCGTGTTCAGTGTGATTGTGGTGGAATGACGCCTGGTTTTTTGTGTCCTGGATATTGCTCATCTCTCTTGCTAACTCCACTAGTACGTAACGCCTACATTAACTCTGAAAAGGTCGTGAGGTGGACAAGTATAGAAATGATTTTTCAAGAGTTAGGGGACTAGTGATGCAGGTGGGTGAATGGTCACGGCATCTTGCTACTGGCAAGGCGCATAACCTGTCGTGTGATGAAGCTGCGCAAGGGATAAGCCTTTGCGTGGGCATCGTGATCACAGCACGATCTTTCACAAGCATTCGCATCTGTGTAAACTTAGCTCATGCTGAAGTTCAATGTAGGCAGGCTGTGCTGAGGCAGTTAAATTGTATTGGCCCATCTGTCCAGACCAAAGCCGTCTTGCACGTATTGGCTGGAATGGGTGAGAGGAAGCAATGTTTTTTTCCTATCAATGACATTTGAGCCCGAACCTTTCTTTTTTTCGTTCCGACGTTCTTGACAGATGTGTAAGAGAGAGCTGGAGGAAGTGGTGTTGGTGGAGGCCAGACCGATGCGGAATGTAAATAATCACGTCTTCAAATGTGCACCATAAGCAAATACAATTCTAATACAACCAATTTTGGCTCAAGATCTATCTTTCCTAGCCTCTAGATTGGTCGAAATTTCATCAAAATGGTGACTTCTGTATGCATCCATTGCCTTTACCGTAGCCACTTTTGGGTCACCTCCGTTGTTCGCTGACTTGGCCCTATTTCAGGTTCACTCCCGCATGAGTGACTTTTCTCACAGGTTCACGCGATTTTATTCAATTTCAAGCGCTACAGATACAAACTTGATATGGCTTCCATAAATAAAGGATAAAATTGTTTCATTGCTGTCTCATTCAGCCTATTTATCCCGTGTTCACGGAAAACATTCGTGAGGGCATTCGTCTCGTTCAATATGGCAAATGTAGGTGCTTCATTTTCGTTTCTGCATTATTATTATTATTTGACAGAATATTTGGGACTCTTCACTGCATATCTGATTTAGGTTGGCTACGCCGACTCTACGAGTTTACCCGGCTACCGTTTGGTCTATTCTATGGATACTTTCCGGTTAAATTACGGTCCGTTGTCTGAAATTGTTTTTTGTCAGTATTTCCATACTTGACAGGGGAATAGTGCTTTCTTTTTTTCCACAGAACTCACATTGGTGATCCAATCTATCCACGGGAAGGCGAAACCGATGAACAATTGGCAGATAGGGTGAGTGGTCCCTGTAAAATTGTCAGTTCGAAGTAGTAGAACGACTTTTGATGCTGATAGTCTCTGACCACACGATGCGTTAAAGTGATATAGGCAATTATGCAATCTTGCACGTCTTTTTGTAGGCTCGTGAAGCAATCGAAGACATGATCTTGCGTTATCAGTGGCGCCCGGGTAACGTGGTGATTGCGCTGTTGCAGCGGTTTTCCTGTTTCGATGCGTGGGTTCAATCGAAAAATGCACAAAACTACCATTCCAGGCGACGAAAAGACTCATGACTTACTATGGACTTTTTTGGGCCAGTGTTTTTTTTACTCCTTCAATAAGATTTCGATTATTTTACAGTAATGGGGCAGGGTTCTGAATGGGTTGTCTAGTTTTTCCTTGAGTTCGGGGGGCTGGTTGTGCTACAGGTGTTGATTTTTTGGGCGAGAGGCAGTGTGAGGCGGGAGCTCAGGCTATAATTCGGTTTTGTTGAAGCGAAGGCTGAGGAAGACTAGACGTAGAATAGAGGGTGGAATTGTAAAGTTGCGTGTTGTATGAGTCGAATTTAATGTATGAGGAGCCCCTGTGCCGGTTACGCGGATCGTGTTCGGAAGGCTGAGTGGTTAGTATTCGGTGTATTTACCACGCGGAGAAGGCAAGTTCTTTCAATGTTTTAACTTATAACAGCGCCTTCCAGTTGTGTTATTTAAACATACTAAACACAAATTCTCGCATTTAAGGTAGGACCTTTTACATTAAGGTGGAAACTAGCTTGTTTTACTTCCCCATTTTTCGCGCGCTAGTTGTGGATCAGGGACATTGGGGTATCGTAGTTGTCATTACTTGTGATGCGATCTCCCTCCTGACTTCGTGTTGATGAGCACATTAGCTCATTTTGTTTGAGCTTTTATGATAATACGGTTTGTATAGAAATCTAGTCATTTTTGGCAACGATATGTATGTCAACGGGAAATGAGTGAGCTTCATTACCATTGTTTAGTATTACACAGACAACAAATGCCATTTTAAGTGAATATAATACTTTTCCGATGAATTTTTCGGATAATCCTATTTTCAACCATGTCGCAAGCCCATATTTCTCACCGGTGTCAAAAAATGACGCTGATATACATGAAGCTTTTGCTACGACATTAACAATGGGTAAATGCAGTTAGTTATTCAGTTGTTCGGCACCAACACTTTTCCTCTTCAGATGCGTATGATGGCGCCCTATTTCGTTCGCCGTCGCCTAGCTACTACGAATATCAGTGCGCCGGTGGTACTCATCGTACGCCTACAGGAAGCTGTGGATCGTTGGCCGGTGGATCCCACAAAGAAGGATCGTGATGTTCGTGCCCACTTAGAGCATCGTGCACGAGACCTCATCGCCGATAATGCGTCACCAGAGAGGCTCGAACAAGAGGCTATCTGTCTAGAACGTCTGACATCAAATGTGTATCGCGACAGGTACCCCATACCTCAGGGTCTAGGTGGGTCTCCACCCACCGTTGCTGCTACCGGCCTCGACCTTCCTTCTACCTCTGCAATTTTGGCAGCCGGAGGTAACCCAAGGCCGAATAACCGACTCTTATCTCGTCTACTACAACTCTTCAGCTAAACTGTCAATGCTGTCCCCACCCACCTTTGGTTGTAAATACACGAAACTTTGACACACCCGCACAGCAGTGTCTGGGCCATCCCAAAAGGCCTTCTAAAGTGCGTCAATTGAATAGCGGATTTGTCAGCAAGACTATGCTAAGGGTTCCAAGTTGACAGACGCCTGGGGATGAATTTTGGTGTCATTTGGCTAAACCAGGACGGCTTTGCTGCCACGGGAGGGATCAACATCAACAGTGCAGAACTCATGGAGCATGATTCAAGCAGGAATCAACGACAAGAACGGAACGGAAGTAAGCATCGAAAAGGCACCAATAGGGAGCAAACTGAGCTGATTAACGTTGACCAAAAAATCGTCACATTATTATCATATATAATGAAAAAAACGGAGTAGCGGTTGATGAGTGCGTAAATATATACAAGGCAGTACGAGCGAGATGGGAATACGAAATACAGACGTACACATACATACTGTTATGCTTTTATAGTTCCCGACTTGCGCTTTTGTGGGGAAAAAGGAATGATGGGCTCATAGACAAAATAGTATAGTATTAATGAAAAGTGAAGATGGATGTTGGCCAAGGACGAGAATAGGGTGCGGCGTGTTACTCGGATTGACTGTCCATAAAGGCCTCTTGGATCTCTTTCACCATCTTGATGCGATTTAACATTACCTGCAGCTGGCTGGCTGAAACACGAGTCTCAGAGAACCAGGTCGTCGAAGAGGGCTCAGATAGAGGATTGAGATAAAAGGGTCCGCCGCCTACCACTAGTGCTTGAGGGCTAGAGAAGTTAAACACGTAGCTCAAAATCAAAAGGAACTACTGGGTGCCAAATCCTAGTATAGACATGTCCGCCACCTTAGTATCCACAAGGCTAACCACGGGGACCTTGGGCTATTCTGATGGCATTCGATTTTCTCTATCGGAGGGCTGTATCAACCAAACTGTCAGTCTCAGTACAGCGATCTTCTTTACCCTCCACAAGTAAAGTGCAATAAACCTACCATTTTTTAAGGTAATTTCGGAAAAGTTGGATCGGACAGCGAGAGATCAGCTCGCCAGTAGAGAACATGCGGTAGGAGTCAGAGCTACCACCGGACACAAAAAGCACACACTCTGAGGATGGGTTCTCGCGCTTCAACTTGAAATTGGAGAATCTCAGTTGGGCATGCTGGTCACCTGTGCGGAGCCACATGTGTTTCGTGATGAAGTAGAGGAGGGTGAAGAGTAGTATCTGTCAACGGGAAAAAACAACACAACGTGATCGTTTGAAGATCAAACCAATCAACGAAAGGGGCTGAGGAAATAACTATTTCCACTGCACAGTGAAAAGCTAACATATCCCTCCATGGATTGAGTTGTGGTAATGGCAGTAGAATGAATAGGCATAGAGAGTTAGTTTAAAATTGCAAGTGTCCCGACACACATCCAGTCAAAAAAAATAGGTTGAGGATAACATTTGCAAAACCCACGTGAGGTGTCTCATCACCAAGCTGCCTAGCCTCCCACATATGCTCCTCTTCGATTCGGCAAATAAGCATGCCTTCTGGGCTGATTCGAGGGCGGAAATCGGCCAGAACAGTATCCAGAGCGTTGGCAAAGCTTGCGAACCGCGGCTCCCCAAAAAGATTAATCGTGCGCCCATTTTCGTTCAGGTACTCCTGAATACCTATCATCAGCATATGAGAAGATCAGTGATTAACGGAACCAAACCTGTGAGAGCCAGAGTACATAAATTGCGACGATTCGACCTACCTAGGCACAGATAGAAGATGGAATCGGCCACATAGGTCTCATTGTTGGGCTTGCGCACCTCATGAACGAATCGAGTGAGCGCGATATTGAGCTCATCGTCAGGTACATCGACCAGATCGGCGAGAGTCTTGGGCTGCGAGGTGTGATTCACCCACAGACGCCAGGCGTTAATACCATAGGAGAATTTGAGGTGGTAGTTGGCGTCACTCATCGGTGGACGACGCGGCGTAACCGTAGTTGTCGCTGCGGCCGCCGCAGGAGCTGGTGTCGTCGCCACCGTCTCCGCCGCCCGACGAAGCCGCTTGCTAGGGAGACCTTGCTGTCCAGAGGTGGGTGAAACGACATCCGCAGGCGAGTCCAACAATTCCTTAGCGGGACGCTTCTGAGAGAAGGTCTTTAAAGTAAGCCCCCCTGCCTCCATTTGACCCTGATATCAGGTAGTGAGGTTAGCACCGTTGACGCTGGGACATTCATTTTTAAAGATACAACTTTTAGGAAAGACAACCTACCAATCCAGAGGTTGTAGGATTGGCATCAGGATCTGGTTTGTGTTTAATAAGAGTAGCAGTAGCAGCGGCGGCAGCAGCAGAACCAACAACACCGCCAGGCGCCTCATCTCCCTTCAGCAGAAGAGGCAAGGGTACCACACAGGGGAGGGGAAAGGGCAGGGTGAACGGAACTGGCCGAGCATACACGAAAACAGGCACGGGAACGTAAATGGGAACGGGAACTGGAATTGGAAAGGGCACATATGTGACCGCCTTTTCCTCCAGCTTTATCTCCTTGTTCGCACCCTCCTCCGAGTGCTGTTCACCCTTTGTGCCTTTCAACGGCTCGTCTGTGAGTAGAGGTAAATAAACCATTATGTACTATCGCTCAATGGCAAGAAACCATACGAGAGCCAGACAGGAGCCACCAAATGCTTTTACCAGTTTGAGTGCCCAAGTGGCATGTCGGTGGAGCCTCCGTATTTGCCCCAACATCACTTTTCTCGATGGCTTGCTTGTTTGTCTCTCCACTACCCTCCATATCTGAGTCGTTCTTATCAGAGAACACCTCCTCTTCTTCCTCTTCCACTTCAACCAAATCCGCATCTTCATCCACCTCCTTTTTTGATGGAGCAGCCGGCTCCTCAACTACCATCATCTCATCCTCCTCCACATCCTCATCATGCTTTGAAGCCAGCGCCTCCTCCTCAGCGGAGAACTGACACTCGACATCACGAGAGTGAATTCCTGACTGGGTCTTCCGTGACACGGAGAGCGGACGGCAGAGAACTGCCTTATTCCGCATGGCAACCGGAGCTGCTGGCTGCAAAATTACTTGCTGCTCGATACCCAACTGGCGAACCATGTCAATGGGCACAACGGGGAACTGGCCCTAGATTGCAAAATGAGGTCAAGCTGGGGGAAACAGACGACCATTTTAGGTTGGTTAAGTGAAACCACTTACTCTAAGAGGCCGACGACCACGAGGCCTACCTCTGTTACTAGCACCGGTAATTGCGGCAAAACGGTAACCGGCATCCCTGTCCACACCAGTTCCAGCAGTCGTGACCATCGCAGTTCCACCAGCAAAAATATTTCCTTGTGAATTAATAATTCCACTGGTTCCACCCGCGCCGGTGGCGACACTGAGAGGGATCCCAGAGGAGGGCGTGTAGCGAGTCCCCAGAGAAAGTAAACCCGACGCAGCTGGAGCAATAACTGAAGGCTGTTGAATCAGTTGGGCACCTTGAAGAACCTGCAGGCCCTGAGACGAGCCTAATGATTTTCTGAAATGAACATGTGCGGAAGGTACACAAAAAGCTGCGGAATAATTGACGAGATCATGCGAATAAAAGCAAAGCGCAAACCTCGCAGGAGCTCTTCCGCCACGTTGGGCTGACTGGGGTACCCTCGGGTCGATTACAGACTAAAAACGCAAAACCATTTTCTGAACATACAAAGGAAAGGTGAAAACAACCTCCCTGGAACTGCTCTGCGACAGCATGCCCAAGGGAGTGGAGTGTGAGATTCAAAGTACTGAGACTCCCATCGATTTAGCAACAATACACTCGAAAGGATTCGCACAAACAAATTACTCAGATTCACAAGTCGCATACGACAGCTAAACCTTCCAGTGGCGACGGACAAACTTGATCTAGGAGAGACACGAAAATAGGTAAAAACCCACTGACAACCCGAGAGACGAAACAGGACTTACTCGAATACCAACAGGTTGAATAAGGTGTTGGGCGAGTTCCGGCTTGAGAATACTTTTGCCGGTTTGAACGATCCCACCCACTTGTACTTGTCCCCCAGCAATAAGTGCACTGGGATCTTGCACAACAATGGCTCCAGTCGCATCTATCGGCACTTCAACGAGTTGGCAGCTATCAGGATCAATGGCCGTCATATTTTGTCTACAAAATGACAATAGAATGATAAACAAACTAACCCGAAAACAGCCATCACCTCGAATAACGAACTAATGTAGTATGTGGCGCGGCATATGCCCGCTGGTTAAAACAAAATATTTCAGTCCGAATATTTCAAAAAGTTTTCAATATTTTGCCAATAAACATTGTCTATTAGAAGAGTTTAAAATAGTTGTGCAGGTATAGGGCTAAAAATCGCTCATTTACAATGTGGCGAGCGGGGAAATGTGAGATATACCCCAATTGTTTTACTGCACCAACACATCTTCCCTCTTTGTTAAATATTTTGGTAAACTTAAACAACCATTTTTCTGTGCCACGGCTATACAATCATGCGCATTTCACACTATTTTTGTGCTGCAAATTATGTTTATTTAATTTATAGCTGGATTTTATAAATCAATTTTTGCTGGACTTGATATATTTCCTAATAATGTTTATTGGTTTTTAATGTATTTCGCAAAAGCAGGTCGCATTTTCCTTTCAATAATGGTCTCTGCATCTGCGCAATTTTGTTTATAGCTGTTTCAGCACCCTTAACTTTCCTCTCGCCACTTTCATTAATATCTTATTTCAGCAACACAAATTGTTGATTTCTAAAACATGAACTTTTGCCTCCGTGCACTAACGTAGAATCGTGTGTAATAGTGCATGATCATGCACAATATGAGCTCTTAGTCCTTATATCGCTTTTTTTGGTACTTGAAATTTAGAAGTTTGTGAGACTCACTCCGGTTTGCTTCGCTAAATTTTATTTTTTTCCTCAACATTACTGGGTGACAGTTTAAAATACGGAAGGGTAACAAATGGGTAGGCCGGCTTGATGGATGTCAGATTCCAAAGTGGATGTGGACAAAATATCACAGTCTTAGTACCGTCAGCTTGCACATTTCCCATTTTGCGGCACTGCTTGAACGCAGTAGGAGGAAAAATTCATTGCTACTGGATTTCAACTTGCACAGCACTGAATAACTGTGGACCTCTTTTTCTTACTCTTTCGTTTACCCTGTTGCTGCGACGTCTGATCAGCCAAACGGAGGGGATTGTTGTTTTGGACTGAGGGTGACTAAAAGTCAACAATGAACAATGATAGTCTTGAAGTATTTTTGTTTCATGGAACATGAGCATGGAATGTTTCTAAGTTAGGGAACGATCTTTTTTGCCAAGCTCAAAAGCACATTTTACTGCTCACTTACTTCTATTTTATTTAGTGGTTGATTGAACATGGAACTAACATTTAATTTAGTAAACTAAAAGAACTTAGCAATCACTTTTGTCATAAAACTGATGGCTGCGTTGTACTGCTTGCCCCTTTAGGGGGCATGCACCAGGTTTATTGAGTTGTCAAGACAGAATAAGGGTTGACTTACTGTTTGGTAGTAGAACTAAAATGCAAAATAAACACAAAATAAAATAAAAATTCAGTTTAATCATTTTTTTGCGCTGCTAACTCAACAAACTTGGTCACAAGCATCGCCTCGCTGCTCAGTCCGTATTTATGACCAAATTAATCTCAACAATTCTAGGCATCGAGGTTAGCAATACAGAGGCCTTTACCACTGATGACGTGGATGGAGGTTTAAAAAATGACAAAAATGTCAACTAAGGGTCACTGATTCCACGATGTCGTGGCCTTAAAACCAACAACCGACTGATCCTCTCACCTGGGGCACACTCCATATTGATACCATAGTGGTGGCCACGGTTTGGAAAAGGTTTTGAATGTTGGCGCCAGTCAGTGCGCTCGTCTCAAAGAAACCGTGTGCGTATTGCTGCTGAGTAAGCTGAAATGGACATAGAAATAAGAAACTGCATTCCATCCATCCATTTACCTGCAGGATTGGCAGATCTCAAGAATGACGAGGCAGAAAAGTGTTCTTTTTCGCAGGAGGGTCAAAGTCATTTAAAATTTGACTCCCACGCCAGTTGTTGATGCCTCGTGGCAAACATTACGATGGTTTAATTAAACCCGGAAGCCAATTCTCCATCAAGCACCATGTCGATGCTACTTATTTACACTTTAAAATCACCCATCAGTAAATAGTGCAAGTAATCAAGATTAGTAGGCTTTAAGAGTGAATGGATAATGAGGTGGGCTTTTTCTCTAATTGACCTCTCAAGTTTCAGAAGCCATTTTAACTTGTCTGGTCTGAGTATACCCATAGACTGAATAAATCTGCACACCAGAGTAGCGGTGCCCTCATGCCCAACGCATTTGCATAATTGGATGTACATGTGAGTTTACATGTATGTGATTCACTCATCCTTCGAGAGTCGTTCGGCGCCACCGCAGAGGAAGTGAAGGCCAAAACTACTTGCAAAAACAAAAACAGAAAGAGAGGTGGACGTACGCGTTCTCCATCCTCCGTGGGCACCTCCTTCAAACGCACTAAGTCGGCTTTATTTCCGGCAAAGAAAACTGGAACGGGTTCACTTCCATGCTAACAAGAAGGAGAAAGGAATTCAGGAATCTAAATTGGTATTTTTAATTACGAATAGAAAAGGCACCAATGCATGGCATCACTTCTTTTCTTCATTTACTACTTCAAGAGTTCTTAAAGTCTCCGTTAAATTAATTGGTGAGAGCAACCCTCTATAGCTATTTTCGCATGTCATTTGGCTCATGATAAACCCATTTAGTGAGTTGAAAGTTGCACAGGATAGATGAAGATGTAGTTTAGAAGACCAAAGATCCATCCACATACATTTCAAAGGCATGTGGTTTTGATGGTCAAAGTAGTCCCCAGTGAAATCTTGAAGACGTGGGGAAGTGTAAAAACAAAATCACTATTGGCGCACTGAAATTAGTAAATAGCCTTTTAGTGCTTTAGAAAACACCTGTCCACTTCTGGTCAAAGCAGCTGTCCTGGAGTTCATGAAAACTGTGACTTACTGAAGGTTCTCCCCTTGTGACGAGAAGGAATGCTATTATTCAGGAGATCAGAAGACATCGGCAGGGGGTTTCAATTGGAATGAAAGGAATTCCAGCACCTGGGGCATTAGACTGGCCTTCCATATACAGTGTCACATTTAGACATCATAAGTGGACCTAATGAAGAAGTGCTATCCAACTTCGTGACTCATTTACTAGGCGATGGCTCTAACATAGGAGAATGTCGATTCTTGATGCACATGCAACTGTCCAGGAAGGGAGTCCTACGACCTCGAATCAGATCTCCAGTCAGTGCAACATGTGTTACTGTTCCACATTTGTACACAACTAAAACAATTTCTCATTGATTGAAAAAAAGAACTTTGTTGATATAGATATGAGAACCAGGCAAATGAGCTAAAGAGGGGCAGTTTTACAGATTTAAAGTTGCTGACCGGTACATACTTTAACACCAATGGAACAGAAGTTTCGGAGCCGGCCTTTGTTAGCTACGGTATCAAAATCAAGTAGCACCTGTTCACAGGGGCAGATTGAATTTGCAGCACACACGAAAACAAAAAGCTTTTTTTGAAGAATAGTTCAGAAAGACTTACCACATCTGCCATTTTGAGCCATTCTTCACGAATTTTGGTAAAGGAATCTCGATTGGTGACATCGTAGACAATCACGAAACCCTAAAAGTCGACAGCTTTTTAGACTTCCAACTATTCAAACAAAATTCAAACAGTAATGCCTTTCCTTAACCGGCAAAGCATGCTCCATGATTAACAGATACCTTCAAGGAGTATTTTGAATGCCTACCGTATTTTACCAAGCTAGACAACTCCAAGGTTATTAGCAGCCTATTTTCCTATTTTCTGTTCATTGTAAAGAATAAAACTGACAGAAGCACTTTAGAGAGGCACACACACCGAGACCACATTAACAAATAAATTATTGTGGTAAGCTGGGAGCCAAACCGACCTTTGCATCTCTAAAAGTCGACGCGGCAAGCGACCGATAGCGCTCCTGACCGGCTGTGTCCCTAGAAATGGAAATAAACCAGAGGATAGACACCCTTCCTATGGAAAACAAAAAAGTAATTGATCTACGGTCAACCATCCATCGATCTAGCAGCAGTTGAAGTCAAACTTTCTTCATGCCTTCTCGGCAATCTGATTAGCCATTTATCTCTACTATCTCAAGGTTTCTTTTGCCCACAAGTTAGATAAATAGACATGGAATTAGCAGTGCTTACCAAATCTGTAACTGTATGCGGTAGTTGTCAACGTTATAAGTTTGCACGACAAAGTCGATGCCTTTAAAGAGAAACCAGAAAATAAACGACCTAAAAGGTCACATCATCAACGCAGGTCAGGTGTGAAATTTCATTAAGCCAGAAGATTAACGATGTACCGATTGTAGAGATCATAGTGGGATTGAAGGGTTCCCCAACAACTGCTCGAATCAGTGAGGTCTTTCCCACACCAGACTCGCCCAGCAGAACAATCTTATACCTAGCATCATATCGCGTACTGTCGGCATCACCATTTGTCTTTTCTTCCGAGTTGCCATTGTGTCTTAACAGACCGGGATCCAACCGTTTCAAAGTTCTGGCCAAATTTCGACCTTTGGATGGCTTACTGGAGTTTGAAGCATTGGGATTGGATGTTGGCATGGGTCGTGGAACGTCCCCACTAGCCAACATTGAAGGTGAGGCTGCTGGAGACAAAAAAGGCAGTGGTGTAATTTGACTTTGCTGAATTTTGAAGTGGAGATTACGTGACTTAGGAGTAAAATGGGATTTGCGCAGTACTATGTGCCGTCGGATAATCCTTTGATACCTGCACCAAAAGAGCTTTTGCTCTGAGTCGAGTGAGTCACGGAGACAACATTCATGTTGCTGGCGTTTGTGTTATTTCTTCCTCAAGGGCCAGTACAAAGTCCAAACTCGGCACCCGATACATTTTCGGACCTAATCAAGGTGTTCATTATGTTTGCCAACTAGCTTTATTCACACAAGTATATGGTTGCATTAGAAAGGTCTTAAAAACACTTCGAGTGAAAAGAGTTATTCAAGAAATTAATCCACTTTCCCATTAGTTTTGAATCAAAAGGATCGGGGTTAAGTTCCCTGTCAAATGCAGTTCCTCTGCTTGAACTAATCTGATCGTAGATTGAGTAGGATTTCCGGCCAAGCCAAAAAGCTTGGTTTTACAAGGATAAAAGAGGAGTAGGCAAACAATGGTAGTGGGTCCATAATGGGGTGTGTAGTGAGAAACAAGGGTTCTGGTAACCGACGAGAAAAGTCAAAAGAGGGAATAACCACCGGTAAAGAAAGCTTTTAATGGTACCTACGGTACCTACTCACTAGGAAGGACTACTTAGCTGTGCACGCGCTTCAGGGGAGGTCGCAAGACTTTCTATGCTAATACCCAACGTGGTGGGGGAGAACCTCAGAGCTCTTGGGTATCATATCGGGACTAATTTCTGCCTTTCAAAACTGAACATGTGGAACTCCTGATCCTGGATATTTAAAGCATAGCTCATTTTGAAATCTCACAAAAGATGAGTTTTTTCCCATCAGAGCATTAAGGTCACCCATCCGCGAACATTTACAATTTCCAAAAGTTGGCGCACGCTATGCCAGGACAGGTCCACACAAGCGGGTTATTTCAGGATTATTCCCTCGTAATCGCAAGTTCTGCCATGCTGAAGCCTTGTAGACGTTTATTGCACAATGCGATGTTTGCATAAGTGCAATGGAGAAAGGTCGAATTTTTTGTGGTTCCCATTCCCTAACCTTGAAATACCAGTACCTCATTAATACCGGTTTATAATCAAGGAACAATTGTTTCCATACTTGGTTGTGCATGGTGGAAAATGTATCCTTGAGCAGGCTGATAAGCGCTTAAACATTGACCTCCTTGAATGTACACTAGTACCAAGACGATTTTCCGTAGCTTCTGGCTATCTGACCTCTCCTCACTGGCGGTGATGGAGTGAACGCCAAAACTCTAGCGAAGACCTCTGCATACAGGAAATGTTCCTTTAAATGGAAGTACTCCCATTTCTCGGATAACCTAGAAACCGAACCCACAAATCTCCCACCGACAGTTGCAAATCAAAAAGGAAATGAATTCGGTCAGTGATTTCAAGGCGCGCTTAACTTAGCCCTTACACATTCTGCAAATAAGTTGTTTACTAAGGTTGGAACCTCATCAGATCAGAAGTAGGTGTTGCGGTCTTGGTGATGCTGTAAACGTTGAAATAAATAGATTTAAGTACCAATTAAGTACCTACCTAACTAAAAATGTAAAGATACTTTCTGGAAACATCAAGTGGAAGAAGCAACAACTGAATTAAGGCGTACAGTAAAGACACCGTCAAGTAAAAAGTGGTCAGTCTAGTAATTAGCACTCCTTAGTCAGCCTCGACTGAAATTTTTTGATGGACAGGGGTAAGGCGTATGATGAAATACAATCCCAGTTCCATTTAGACTAATTCTTGGTAAATTTAAACGTGATAAGATGCTTGATACAGAGTAAATTCAAGGTGTTGTTAAAACCACCGGAAGAGTGCTAAATGGACTGGAACAAGGCGTTGCAAGGTACTAGTTGACATTAAAAATGTAGCCTTCATCGTTGTGAGATAACAACTCTTCGATACCAACGTCATACGCGTCAACTGCCACTAGAACTGAATCTCTCAAAGTGTAGCGTGACAAAGGTGGCAAAGGATGGAAATACTTTTTTGGAGGATAACCTGTCACATGCTATTGGAACTGAGAATTGGAGTCACAACTTATGACTCATCTCTCGCCACAAGGTGAAGACACCCTTTGGAAAAGGCGCCAGAGTTGGTAAACTTTCAACGCCTCCCAGTTTAGAAATCTAGCTGTGACTATGAGCCTCAGTTAAGGAGAATGCTTTAGTCTCAAAAGGGACAGAAAAATGCCACCGTTTAATCGCCCCAATGTTAATGATGTAGGTATACGGATTAAAGGTCTTTAAAGAAGAAGAGCAGAACTTACTTAACACTTGTTTTTGTAACATATGAGGAAATTAAACCACGGAATGACGCAAACCCTGAAATCCGACCTTTGGAAGTGAGGATAATCGACAAATCCGTGGCTAATAGGATAGGCTTCGTTGGTCGGTCTTAGAAGGAGATGTTGAATAATTTCGGGAAAATTTGTGTAGTAGATTGCACTACAAATTTCCAACAAGGTTCTTAAGGGAGCCGTGAAGGAGTCACATACCATTTTGAGATAAAAAAACAAGAATATTCCAAAAAAATTTTATCGTCAAAATAGCATTCTTTTCCTCTTCACAGAATTGAGGTTACCAAATCGAAACTTCACCGGTATCTGCTTAGTAAAAATTAAAGCGAAAACCAAGGAAGCCAGAAAATGGAAAAAAACTGAAGGTAAATTTAAGAGACATTTTTTCCGCAACCTTAATGTTCACGATTCTGACTTCCCTCCGTTGAAGTTCATGGAGCATTCGTTCTGACCCCGAAAAGTGCGCTAAAATGGAGTCACTTCAGTACATGGAAGCGCTTTTTCGTTATCGGTAGCGTTACCAACAGGCAAATTAAAGATTAAAGGACCTAGCCATAGAATTCAAGCCCCCTTGTTCCGTAAAATTTATTTAGACAGAAGGCTATCCTCCTATACAATGAAAAACTGAGCGAAATAGAGGAATCAAAGTACTCCCTTCTAAAAATGATTTATATTTGAGCAGGAAAGTCGAAAACAATCACTTAGGGGCAAAACGGCCTAACTGAGAAATGTTAGGAGTTCTAAGCGCATAAAATATCAGGAATTAGCCTAAAAATCTAAAAATATTGGAATGGCAAAAGGCCGCAAATGAAGTGCTTTCTCTGACCATTGAGAGACTTATTAAACAGTGCAGAATTTGATTGGACAAAATTTAGCCGAGGGAACTGAGCAGTCTCACATTTTGATCTAAAACGTTGCAGCCCTAAGTGTTATTCTGGCACCCTAGACAATTGGGGCAGCAGATACCCCAAAAATCTATCAATTAGGAACCAATGAATGAACAATATGAATGTACAAAAGTCAGAAAAAGTTTTTTTCAAACAATTTTGAAGCAAACAATCTGCAATGCCCTTTTCTTCTTAGCACTCCCAGGAAGCCAAAAAACGTATGTTGTCCATCAATTTAAGATTAAGAAATGCGCAGTTTTACAGCGCCAAATAGAAAAGTTCTCGACTTTTAAGCTAATCCGATTTCCGGTTTAAACGAAAATGTGTTAAAGAAGCTCATTGGTTCGAAAGATTTGTTGGGGATATAGTAAACCCTTCCAAGTCCGCAGCAAATCTGCTGCAGACTCAGAGATGTTTCATGTTAACTGATGAATCAGGGTAGGTAATAAGGCTTCTGTAGACAGACCTTAACAACGCAGAATAACTGTGCTTTTTTTAAAAAATAATTTGTCACAATATAGAATTACGTGAGTTCTCAACTAACAGCATTTTCCTGAGGTATTCCAAAGCTACAAAAAGTTGTACGAAATTTTAAATCCACATCGATTGCAGGGATAAAACGCAGTACGGGTGTAGAGTCGGAGGTGAATCGAGCGAAAGGTGAGGGTGACAATTTAACTAAAATTAAGTCCTGTGACAAATTGATCAGCGATAAAATTAACAGGTCATTGTCAAATAAATCCATACAGTTTCACCATGATAGCATTTTAATAATTAAAAGTGACGGTCTGTTTGAGGCTATTAAAAGTAAAAAATGAACCTGAAAAAATAGAAATAGAATGCTCCTCAAAATGATGACAGCAATCACCAGAGTCATGGGTAGATGAAATGTGGTTGATGAAACTCACACAAGTTTAATTACAGGGTCCTTTATCTTCGACTAGAAAGCACCCACATACGTGAGACACCTTTAAGTCGCTTGCCTCCACTGAAAGTAGGCAGACTCCTGCTGCGCGCCTCTGCAACAGCCAACGGTGGTAGAGTTGCACACCTCGGCATGAACAAGTCTGGTTTATAGCACGCGAAACCATCGAGCTGATTGGCTAAACGTCGGCCAATCACGCACATCGAGAAGATTTCTCTCAAGTCTATATAGCCGACGGCGAAATGAAAGGGGGAAATTCTTATAAAAGAGGAATAGTTATTCTTACGAAGTCTGGGAAAATATTGCCATATAAGCCTTCGTGAAGCGTTTAAAAGTCTCAGCTACTAACCATATGACCCACGTAATGAGCTTGGAGGGCTGGCTCTTCCCAATGCCGTAAAGAAATGGTAACACAAGTGTTAGGCAGTCGCAAGGAATTTTCAACTTTATTTTTACTATAAATGAAAAAAAGGATCTGTTTTTCCTATCATTTGATTAACTAGCGAGTTAACAAGAGCAATAACTCAACTCTAAGTGCTCTAAAGCAGAGGGGCATTTTACATCAAATAAATTTAAGTTGGCTGATCGTTCAGAGAGAAACCCAAAAATATGAGCAGAAGGTCGCTAAATAACTCCATTTTTTTAGAAAAGGGAATGACATCGAGATGCACTGATGACCCCAAACAGTAAAACTAGCACATTTTACGAACATCACGCATTTTTAACATAAATGCTTGTATCATTGGTAACCCCAGACGGTGCATAGGCTGTGCTTTGCGTCAAAGAATAAGCCTTAGTGCAGAAAATATGCGGTCTATTAGTTACATGGAGCAACTAAACCGCACAACTCTGGGAATCCCATCGAATGAAAACGCACAAGAACCGGCCGTCCAACACCTTTCCTACCATTTAGTCAGTTATCTCAAAGTCATCTCCTCAGAAGGTGGGGGATTTTTAAGGTAATGATTATTTTTGGCTAAATTGCCACTCACCTTAAAGCAATACACCTTGATTCACACTTTCTCCTAACACTCATTGGGCAGAGACTTGGTGAAAGGTATGGTTGATTTGGGAAAACGCTTCCAACAACCTTGATAACCACAAATCTGCAAGGTTGAGCTTTCGTCGTCATACTCATTATAAAATCTGAACTTTTCTAAGCAAGGTGCCTGTAAAAGGCTTGTTTTCTTTGGCACAGTCGCAATGCCTCAAAGTATGACAGTGGACATGAGAGGGTTAAGGTCCCTTGATAAGATTGATTGCCAATTCGTTCCCCTTACAGCCTCCCCCCCCCCCCCCCGACGTGCATTGAAAGCATTTGACATACCTGTAGCCACACTCAGACTGAAAATTTTCGACGGTTTCTTCAAAAAATTGATGGTTTGAAAGGAAAGTCCTACATTGGTGTCCACAACCCGTGAACAATTGCTGAAGGATTCATAAACACGAAGCAAGGCACGCTACATATCTGGTTTCAGTTCAGATGCGATTAATTCCCCTTGTGGCTGCCGCTCAGTAAATGAAATGAATGGCTTAAAGATGATTAGACCGACAGTGGAAGATGAGAATATAGTAACTTTGCGGATGTGGATGGCACACGTTGAAGCTTCAAAATCTAAGCCCTCCATGTGCGTGCCATAACGATCAGGCGGACCTAGCTTTTGCGGGGCATAAATGGTGCAAGAAGTTCTCACTTAAAGGTGGAATTACGTACCGACATACGGCTTTTTATGGAATCAAGGTTAAAGCTTGAAGTAATGCTGGCGTCAAGAAGAGGTAGTGATATGTGTCAAGGAGTATGCCTACCAAAAGAGCTTAATTTTAAGATTTTTTTAGAAATCTCACCTAGTCAAGGGGGAGAGTTGTCAAAGAGCAACTGATTTTGGGTTCCCAACCCTTTAAAGCAGGTTATAAAATACGTATTAAACAGCATATCAAAAAATAATTGTAAATAGCCTGGGATTTTCAGGGTCTCATCATATTAAAAAAGGGTTTTCTTCCTCTCAAATAAGCGAGTGAGTAACGACAGCCAAAACACAAAACTGCCAATTGAAAACGCTTTCGCAACAGTACGGGATCGGTTGTCCGTTTTAATTATTCAAAGATAGCAGTTTGGACTTAAAACGGTTTTTTGTATGCCTAAGTACACGTTTCTTTCAATGCGGAATGCCTACAAAATTTTCACCGGTGTCTAAGCAGTTTAATAAGCTGGAAGACGTAGCTATCGATAGACGGACGAACATTACCTATGTGTACACGTAGTCGTAAGATTGTAGATTTGGGGCACGAATTAACTAAGTTTGGGTTTTCCAGGCATGTTTGCTGTGAAAACTCTTCGAGGAAGATGGCGTCAATGAGGTATGCAAGATTAAAATTGCCATTACTTAGAATCATTTTGGTATTGCAGCATGCAATATCATAGGTATGCTCCATAGTACAGAAAATTGTGTAAATATCCCTATTTCAGCAACAATACCTCTGAAAAGGGTTGTAAGACCGAAGAGTTCCATTTAATTATAGCAATCGGATGAACAGCTACTAAAAAGTAAAAAGTAGCATTTCTGGGGCTACAAGTGGCACAGAATTAACACATTTAAAATTCGGCTGCCTTAGTATAAAGCCATGATTTGGAAAACAGTTACGGATATAGCAAATGATTTGCAAAAACCTCTTACTTTGTCAAGAGGTAGCCTTTTGAGCTCCAAACGGAGGGATACATAAATCGCGCTAGATAGAATGGTGATTTCTCAGTTTCAGGAATATCAGCAAAGATTTGTGGATAGAATAATACAACATATTTCCAGAAACATTCTTTTTACGCTCAACAACTAATTAGGACACATTTGTGACAAAATTGCACATCAAAAATAGGACATTTTGGTTAAAGATATACTAAAACTTTGACGCATATTATTTTTACGAAATACTGGGTGGTTTTATTTATGCCCAGGATGATCAAAGCTTGGAAATGTCTATTGCTGCTTTTCTGTAGCATTTGTAAACACAACATTTCTTGACCGATAACTTTCCAGTAAACACACTTCTACAAAAGTAGCAACTTACCGTGATTTATTAGGCAGATACGGGTTAATGTCCAGCAGTCAGCGAAATATCCAACAGCGGCGTACCATAAAAGTCAAATACGGGTCTAAAGCGCTAGTCCGAAGATAAACAAGCTCCTAAATGTCGATTCTTCGCCGCTGCTGTTTCAGTGCAAAGCAAACTGAAAAGTGCTGTTTAACAAAGAAACACTAATAAGTTAGCACTATCGCCCTTCACCTTTGGGAAGCATTAAGAAAATGCATCAAATCCCAACCGAAAATGAAGCAATCAACTATATAACCTTCTTGTGTCATTAAGACCTCGATAATGCTTAGTGAGAATAAAGTCAGTTGCTACCATCCTGTACAATTTATGCCCTTCTCCGTGCATTTTCTTGCCATCGCAAAATTTATTGCACTGAAGGAAGACTTGGAAAATTCATCTAAATGTCAAGGCAAGAATTAGGCTATTGCTAAAGATATAGCTATTTCAAAGCGAAAATTTTCCCGCCTCTGTATTTAAGTCTCATAGTTTAACTACAACACATGATCAATGAAATGGATGTTAATAAGGAGCTGCACAGTTTTCTCCTCGTACCTAACGATTTCGCTTTTTTGCAAAAATCGGAATTTGGATAAACAGTAGGTGAATTAATTTATATGTGAAGAGAAGAAGCCCTCCATTTTAACCTATTTAAAGCCTCCGTTGGCTATCAAAACACCACCTCAGCATTAACCAAAGGTTTTGTAGGGGTTTCTTTCTTTTCCTCCTCGTCTCTAGTGTAGGCGGGCTAAGATGAAACAGTAGGTAGCATCTTTACAGGAGGTAGGAATATCCACATCTTGGAAGTCAAACCGACCCTCCAGATTCAAACTGTCCTCCTGCCTCTCGCCTACAAAGCATCTCTAAAGAACAAAAGTATTACGGTTTTACTTTTGTTTATCATAACCACCAAAAGTGAAAACCAGCTTCAAAATATTAACTTCACGAGTTTGGTAATCTTTCGGGGCAACGGAAGACCCTATGCCACTCCAGATGTGCCTAATTACAAGCTCCAACGTTAGAGCGGGGAAGAAGTGGCAATCTAACCCTCATTCTCCTTGTTCTCCTCTTAATTCTCTAAGTGATTTTCGCCTTTTCTTGACATCTGAGGGAAGTAGAATAGCTGACTGGGAAGTCAAGTTTGGAAATTATGCAAGCGCAGAATAATGGGTTGCTCGATTTTGAGAAGAACAGCTATTATAACGTATGCCTAATCAAGACAGATCTTGTCAAGCATTAGCAAATTATTTTTATCAAATGTGATTATGCCAGTAATTCCCCAAATCAAGTTATTGTCAAAGGAGGGCTCTAAGTAAACTGCCTACGGTCAGCACATTGAAATAACAATAAATGGAAACTAACGCGCAATCCGTTAACTGGATAAGTTTCGAATGGGGGACGTACCTTTGATTACTAAAATTCTACTTAATTCTCGTATCATTCCATTTATTATTGCGGGGCTTTGAGTTTGACATTTAAAGATGATGATTGCTGAATACATTATTCTCCCTTTATGGCTGGTAAGGTACCAAGAGTCCAATTTTCACTTAATGGACCACAAAATACTAATGTCGATCACATGGCTGTAAAGTACACTTGCAACTAAAGAGGAAAGCAAGAAACACCTATAGTATTCTGTGGCAAACCTGCGGACGAAAGACGACATAATGCTCCAGCAACGGAGGTAATTTCGATGTACAGGAGGGGATGGGGCTACTGGCATAGTCCGACGACCAGTCCACTCGGCGAAGGTACAATAGAACAGCAATTAATTCGCCTCCTTACCGGAAACAAAAACTCACCGAATACCCAAATTATTAGGTACTAACTTCACAACTACTTAACGTTATCAGGCGAAATCTTAAGTTAGCTCTTAGAAACTCATTGACTCATTTCATAGCATTCAAATCATCAAAAGTGTATCGAGCCATTATTCCATTAATTTACCTTATGCAAGGAAAGACATGCATGCATTTTTAGCAGGGTCTTCCGTTCTAAAATACGTGAGTGAACAAATTATTGTAGGGTTTGTTTAGCCTCCGTACGAGATAAACCCCGGTTCGGTGTAAAGGTTAATCCACATTTTACGAGGACAAATAAAAAACAGCCATAAAAAAAAGGAAATGCAACAAAAATGGAGTGTAATGCTTAAGTTCAGCAGAAATTTGACTCGGAATTAATTGCGCTTTTGTGCCATCAAAATGGTCTCAATTAACTATTGCATAAGGATAAAGAAATAACATACTTAAATCCTTTTAGAAAGCAAATTAATGCAGTAATTCTGGAGAGTGAGAAAAAAAGCATAACCCAGCCAATGCACCTTCCATCGTGAGCGTTCTCGTCTGGACACCAATTTTATGGTCCAAGAAACAAAGTGACTTAATGTCTATGGAATTGCTTTGAAAATCACAGAGAGACTTGGGAGGGGCGAGGGGAGGAGGCTGCGACATTTGAAAACACATGCCATCCAGAACAAATGGTACAGAGCGAACAAACGACATTAGCTGGTATTTGCCTTCGCACCACAAATAAGCTCCTTCAAAATGCACATTGTTGAAAACTAGCGGTCTGAAGGGGTCCTACAGCACCAACGAGCACACTTTGATCTACTATAAGCCCTTTCGGCCATAGCTTATGCATATACATAATGTTGCTAATAAAAGCGTTGCCCAATAATAGGCGTACAAGGGAAATTAATGCTCTTTATGGCCAATTGTATAGCTATTTGTCAAAAATTGCCGGGGTTAAAGAATAAGCAGCGATTATCATTGTCGCTTCAAAGGTTAGTAAATTGCTTAACCGGAAGTCTGAAGAAGGTTTTACATATATTTAATGTATGCGCGCTTAACTGTAGCCTAATAATGGCTTAACTCAAATTTCAAGTTTATTTTAAAAATTTTATACCTTCACAAAGTTTTGGAAACCAAAGAATTAAAATGGCGCAAAAAATTGGGACTCATGACTCAAAAGCATTCAAATTTTGAGTGTACAGGGGATCAGAATGTCCTCTTGTGAGTAAATGTGCAAAGATCTTTTGATTAGTTCCTTTCGGTGTGCTTATGTCTTAGTCTCACTGTTTGATATGTACTAGAAAGACGGATTTGGTGCTTAACGAGTAGTAGATATGGCTGCTGCGGCCTAAGGCACCTTAGAGTCCCTATGAGCTCTGAATATAGTTTTGGGGGCCCAAAAAGGTAGAACCTGTAGGGACAATAAAGTGGTGCCTTCTGGCCGAGTCAAGAGTGCGCACGTGGCAACGTGGGCGGCATGAGCTGGTATGCCGTACCGAAAGAAGAGAACACCCCTGGTGATTTAATCCATGCACAAGAGCTACGACAAAGGTACTGTTGGTTGGGTAATCTTGCAAAAACAACAAAAATTTCCGTGAACCATTTTTTGCGTCAACAAAGCAGGATTTGACCATTGAATCATTCTCGCCCTTAATCTTGAGTAAAATTATGCACACGTTCCGTCACACTTTTTAACGATTTCTTCTAAAGTTACACATAGACTCGGAGCACTGAATAGTACAAAGCCTGTGTGGACGTAAATATATCAGAATGGCACTTTAGTTTAAAAACTGCAAGGTGATAGCCAAAACTTATTTGGTTATAAAACGACCGGTCACTTTATTTTTTGCACGTGTTTCTTGGTCCTTGAAGCTTTGGCACCTCCTTAGGCCAAAAAATTTTCCAGAGAATTGTTATTCCTTAAAAATTAATATAATCACTTTAGTCATGGGATGCCAGAATTCACCTATGGGAAGGATAAACTAAAATAATAAAGAAACTAAAAGATTTATAAAAGACATATTAATAGGTATGCATTTCAATTCTTATGAACCTTTAATTATCCAAGCAAATTAGATTGTTCTTATCAAAAACTTTTTGGGAAAAATTTCAGGACATCTGCGAATTATTACCTAGCATATAGTAAAAAAGTGATTTTGAATGTCTCCACGCGCACGATAAAATAAACTGCCTAATTTGACTAAAAAATAAAAGTAATCCGAGTTGCATAATTCAAGCCAAATCGAAATGAAATCGCTACCATTTCTGTCACCGTGAGGGCAGATGCTTTTGGCCAATTGAGTGGCTAGTTGATACCATTTAAAACTAACTAGAGGAGCAGAAGCCAAGCACTTCCTGAAACGCCATTTACTGAAGTGTTAAAGAAATTCGAAAAAGGTTACAGCACTTATGGTAAGAACGCGAGTGGTAGATGCCATGGGAAGTGTTCATCGGGTACTAAAAAGCGGACGGTTTGGACAAGTACCTTAATAACGCAGATCCACGAATTAAATTTCATGGCATTTCCACCACACTGGGCGGAGGTGATATGGACTTTAAATCCGCAAAAACATGTTTCGAAGCAGCAGAATATAGTCTACGACTAAGAAAAGTCGAATAACGAAACTTTTCTGATGATTAATGGGAGATTGTGCTTTGCCACTATTTACGTACGATGTGACTGATTTTAAACACACAAAGCTTATTGGCACACACACATACGAAAAGTAAATACATCTTTATCTGATCTCTGTAATTTAAAAAAATGGACCTAGTTGATTCAACACTTTGAGTAGCCGAGGAAGGCCAAACTAACCCACGCACTGTGGCCAGTGTAGCAAGGGACGCCGTCATGGAGAATTCACTTACGGGTACTAAATTAGGATGGTAAGATAGCTTCATATTTAAATAAATAATAAATTAAGTAAACGAAAGACACTGGGAATTCATCGCATTGGTCCTCAGTTAATAAAACACCCAGATTTAGTGCCACGAATAACAATTCGTTATGGCTTATAATAGGTTAGATGAACTCACAATAGCTACCAATTACAAAAAAAATTAGCTAAGTTTTTTGCTGAGATCAGAGCCTTTGAAAGCATCTTGGTCAAGTCGGTTTTCTCTACTTTTTATCTTATAAAGCGAAGTGGAAAGTGTGACAACTGACGCGCTACCTCATTACCGTGGTAAAAGACAATTATAAATGGAATTCCATCGTAAAAATTAACTGGTGTACTTTACTTTAGACCTTTAATAATAATATGTATGCCTGATAGCAATTAAAATAGTCCTTCGTAATTTACTTAATAAATCTCAGTTTAGTCATAGCGCAGCCGTTCCTCTTTCACTTCCTTCCGTAACCTTTGATCGAACAGGCCCATTGGATTGCATCATATATAGTGGTTAGGATAGACTAGAATTAGTACAGATTTGGGGAACGGAACATTAAGTTCTTTCCTGTTCCTGGAGATTCTGACCTCTCACCCCTCACGATGTGCGAAGTGCTCTCCCTTTCCTTAGCTAAAAGACACAAATAGAACAGTAAAAGCATCGAAATAAACTCAACCATTGAATTTTTCTGTTTTTTTAGCACAAAAACCGCTGCGCTATTCCATTTGTTCATAGAGTTCAGAGTTCTTTCCTTTCAAACTGATAAAGGTGAGACACCGATGGGGAACATGGGAAAAACCCTTGGCTTATGCGATAAGCTTAGGGAAAAATTGAAAAGAAACCTAAACAAATAAGACTCTTAAAAGGCTAGAATTCATTGTTTTAAAATCCAAACATTAAGAATTATCTAATCTCTTTTTGTGGAGGAACGGGTATTGTAAGCATTGAATTTTGCTTCAGCATTGCTCGGAGGCGAAGGAGAGTGTAATGCGATTTCCGAAGTGTCTGTGCTTGCCTTATTTGTAATGCAAATTCCTTACTAATTACTATTCAAATTGAATGAACTATACCGACGTTTTAGCTGCAAAAGATTATTTAATGTAAGGGCATGGGCTATTTTACGTGCTTGCACAAAACAGCTCCACACATACAATATAATTTTGTTTTATCTTTTACATAATTTTTAAACGCCGCCACCACAATGGAATGTAGACGATGCACTCTATGCACAAATAGGAAATTCTTAATATTTTTAAGATAAGTGCTACACAACACATGCGCCTTTGTTGTTTCTAACATCACATGGTTCGGAAACTTTCCATCGCCGTTTAACCTTTATAAGTGTTCAAAGCATCTCTTAACGTTCCGAAAGGTGAAAGGCCTTGATGACAACCTGTAGGCAGTAAAATTAACTTGTACGATGCCGGTAGCTAAAAAAAATTTACCGACGTTTTTAAAATACCGCTTTTTAAATAAAACATTTCAGTGGATTTTGCGCATTTTGCCAGTGCATATATCCCCTAACTGCCTGTTTTGAAGAGGGATAATTTGGGAACAGAGGACTGGAGAATGCATTTATGATTTAAACTAAAGCTACAAAAACCGGTCTTATAATTAGATGAGGAAGGCTTTTTTGGAAAATCCACCATCCTTTTAACTGCAACCTGCAATTCTCCTCTGTTGTATTTTCAAGAATGAATACGATAATGTTCGGCGGAAATTAATGTATTCGAGGGAGAGATCTGAAAATATGTTTATTGCTTAGGTCAGGAACAGTAATTATATAATCCTTTACTTATAAAAAAGGTTGAGCGACATTCATTTTGAATTTAAAAACCCAGAAGCACAAACAAGGAAATCTAATCATGTTTCTCTTGAAGTTTGGTGAGCTACTTAGAAGAATAATTTGGATACACTTTACTATACGCTCCATTAGCGATCAGGCTTGAATTGACCCAGTCACGCCAAGCCCGTGCGTACTGTGCCAGCCTTAAGTCACACCAGAGGCGGAATCTGATTGGTGCGAATCATACCAATGAAATGAGAGAATGTCAACACGGAGATGTAGACGCAATTGACTGCAGCAGCGTCTACGGTTCACTGGATCAGAAATGGCTCTCATCTACGTTCACTTCGAGTATCGCCAAGATAGTCAAACCGAACCGATTAAGGAGATTGTGAACAGGGTGAGTGCTGTTCGTAACATTATAATATTTGAAAGTGACTCAACTTCACTCCGTGTGCATTAGTTTTAGCGACAAAGATCACACGTTGAAAACCAGACAATTTTTTCTACTATCATGGTCGGTGTGATTTTGTGATCCGGTGTGTAAAAGTAAATACTGGGTCATTACTAGTATAAATTTGTGTAATCATTAAAAACACAAGTGTTTACGGCCAGACCCAATTTATTAGCCCATGTCTGTCAACTTGCACCTTTGTATGCACAAAATAAACTCTGAACTTGGCAGCTTTAGCCTCAGAAGCAATTTAGATAGGAATTCTGAGGGTATACGATATTTTTCACTTTACCGATATGTGCATTCTGTAAGGCTGTACACTGATTTGACTCTTGCTGGCACGTCGAAGAGATGTAAAGGACTTTCGTCAGAACGGAAAGTCATTCAGAATAAATATTTAGTACATGATCTTTGTACCATAAATTCAGATAGTTAATGGTGTGGCAGGATGAAATCGCACGCAGTACTAAATAGCGCCAAATATGATCCATAAGAAGATACTGATGCTGTTGTGGTAAGGATTAAGTCAGATCCGTCTGGGACATAAATCTGATTCCAGTATTAATTAAAAAGGCCTAAGACGCGTTTCTAAGCTCGTTCAAATTTGGTCCAGGCTTACGGATTACCAAGTGCTAACAGAACGCTTTATAAACCCTTCACAAAATGAGGAAAAATATTAGCTTTGCTGAGCAGCGAATACTGCCACCACTGTAAAACCATCGTTTGAAAGACCATGCTTTAAAAAACTATTTTTATTATGGAAGGGAAATTATTTATAGCTCCTGAATAAAGAAGGAGAAGCAATTGTAGCCTCTTTTCGTAACGCATTTTTAAAGAGGGCCCAAACAAAGTGTAAACCTTAATTGATGGTCAAGTGTGTGTGAGAAGGGTAACGTTTTTTTCACTGCTTACTTTCAGTACATCGATGAAAAGAAGCTGCTTTTGGAAAGGCCACAGAACGTGAGTGAGTACCAGCCCCTAACTAGGATCCTTGTCTCCGTCGACTCGGAATTCGTTGACAATTTTGTCGACGAGCTCAACAAATTTGAGCTAATAGCAGTCAAAAAACATAACTAGTTTTCTCTTGAAAAAGTATTGGTTGTTTTGGAATTCAGTAATGAATAAAAACCTGTTTCTTTAAAACAAAACCACACGTCATTTTGATGATGAACTGCATATCATCAAGTTCACATTTAATGTAGACCTCTATGATGGTCGTTCGCGTAGAGCATGAAATTCTGAATTCAAGGAGAAATACGGCCAATCAGAGCCTCATCTAGTGGTTAAAAATCATATAGAGCTCTAGTAGTCAGGTTTGCTATTGTGACTAATTTGTTCAACAACTTGCTGCGCAGAGTTTTTCAGAGTGAACTTTACAGTTTCGTGATTGTTTTTTTAAATCTAGAGTTTCAGGCCTAGAGTACCTAAATTAAGCATTTAGGCGTAATTTTCACCATTTAGGCCGCTTCGCACCATCTCTGCTTCCGGAAATGAGCATGAAGTTTGGGAAATTTCTCAGTTGCAACGCTAGGACGGGGCTAACACCAGAAGTAAGCTCAATGGAAATGATCAAATTGGGTTTGAACTGAAGCACTTGGCCATAAATACCAATGGAACACGAATTCAGTCTTGAAAATATAGAAAAATGAACTAAGGGATTGATAGGGGCGCATGTAATCCAACAGCTTTAATCTACAGGAGCTCTTGCGGCGGACCTTTACAGGCAGAGACAATCTGTCTATAGTGCATAAATCGCATTCAATTATTCAGTGTTTTGATTTTAGGATGAGTAAGTGATTTCGTTGTACGTCTGCGTAAGGCTTTTGTAGTTTATCACTTCTAATCCAGCCTGTGGATGTGTAAAATTCAGTAGCTTTAATCTTTTACAAATTTTTGACAGCTTGTATGATCTTACACTGGCAACTTTTTATGGTACGAAGGTACATTTGTAGCCAAGAGAATAGTCAAAGTTACCATCCGTCAGCTAAAAAATCTTCGCAAACACGTAGTACATAATATCTTCGTCATTTCGAGCATCTTCCGCAGTGCTTCCTTTAGGGATTTTTCTCCTATACGGGATTTTGGTGGACCTCGTACTTTGGTTGGAAGGGCCGTTGTGCGTGGACCTGTCTTTTGCATGTGAAGGAAGTTGTTAATGAGATGAACTTTATCACTTGGGAAATGTCCCTGTTGGAAGAGTGATGAAACTTGCGATGCAATTGGGGGGTTGAAGGGACCTATAGAGCTGCACTAGGCCTCCTACCTGGTAGTTGTTTGGCTGACTGCACTTGTCGTTATGTCTTTAGTCCAACACACAATAACCATATCCCTGTGTGCGGGGTTGAAAAATAAACCTTGTCTCATTTCACATGCAGTATGTATTCAGGAGCCTTGTGAGTTGGTGCTTCAGCTACTAGTAAAAAACATCGACTGGTCTTTCCAGGCAGCAGTGAGAATTCTTATCAATCGGTACAATACTGGTGAATGCATGGACTGTAGGTCTGCACGCAAAAGGACACCAGATCAGGCATACATCCGAATTTCGCGGCTCAAAGTCCCTGTTTAAATTGCCTTTCTTTCTTTCTACTTTTCAACTAGCGTAGTGTGCCCTTAAAGTCCCCAAATTTCACGTGATTCAGTAAAAGGTTGACACTTTTCAGCATGCATAGTAAAAAGACATTTATCAATATACATAGCCCTAGGGACTCGTACATATAAATTCACCAATTAAAGTAAGCAAAAGCAGCTAACTCAGCACTTGGGAACTTCAAGGGCTCTACCACAACAAGTTTTGTAAAATGGACTACCTAACAAGGATAAATCCACTTTCTCCGTGATTGGCAAATCGCTGTGAGGTGCAATCATTGAAATATGCTGCAGACCATGCTGATCCAGCATTAACAAAGTAAATTTTGGGTAGCTGAAAGTCATCAGTACTTTATGATCGGATTATCTGCCATCTCAATTCCGCCCACGAGGCCTGATTGCTCATCAAGATGTATGAGAACTGTTTGTGCCAATGAGAGTGGAACTGTTAGGCACCTAAGCAATCCACGACCTTACCACATCAAGACATCACCTCCTAGGGGCGAATGTCAAATATATCTGCTCACCTTGCCCATGACAGTACTTCCTTTGCTGTTGATCGTTGGGACTATCTCGTGCACTTGAGCCTTAGCTAAATCAGCTCCATTAAGTATTGCTTCCCTCCTTTATCGAAACGTTACATTTTCCATAAGGTCTGGCCTACAGGATGAAGCATTTTTGTTACTGCGTTCACTGAGTCTTATTTTCCATACTACTGTAGAACCCTCTACAAACAAGCCATCAAACTGTCTACCTCATTCTTTATTCTGATCATGTCAGTGTTAAATGATCTGCACACAATGTGAGCTTCCATACAAAGGATAGGGTCTGATTTGGCTGGCGACTGTAAAAATAGCAAAGATTTTGCGCTCATAAGCCATTTACTGTGATCGATCCCTCTTAATTTTAAAGATTTTAATAAATTTGTTTACAGCACGCCATAGGTTGAGCTTAAATATGATTGAATTGTGGATGCGGCTAAAAGTCATCAAAATACCATAAAAATTTTTGATTTTAGTAGAATTTAGGTAATTAACATCAAAGAACCGATTTCAAAGTCGAACTTAACAACTAGGGGCTTAAGATGCATTCATTTGGAGATCTGTTCTACTGTGACAGCGTAAGTCATTGGCATTGAAGTCTTATGTTCTGTCTTTTTAGTAGACATTAATTATTAGAAATCATTTGTTACACATACTGCTTAAGCTTTCTGTGAAATGATGGTGCCAACCTCAAGAATGGTCATGTGTTTTTAAGAGGTGACATTTAACTAAAGAATGTTTTGAATTATGCATTTTACTGGTTAATTTATTAGCGCCAATTTAATGTTATAGTATTGCATCATTTTTAATATAGCGTTGGAAGTAATATTGCTGTCAAGTGAACTTGAAATGCCTCATCTAATTATTTCTTCCATTCGTAAAACCATGACACATCAGTGCGCCCCAAGTTCGACATCGCATACTGTTCTGGAAAGTCTTTTGGTTTGAATCCTGAGGTAAGCAAAACTTAATGCAGGAGTAAAATTAGGATTTATGATGATTTCGCGTGGAGTTCGCGTTCCGTCTCCATTCTCTATTTAAATGCCAGATCTGCACCTACAAGCCAATTCGTCTGGATTTCTGTTAAAGGGCACGGGAGTGCATAGATGTTCAGTGAATAAATGATGCATGGGAAATGAGATGCTTCTAGATTTGTGATGGATTAACTTAACGACTCTCACTAATTTAGCGCATAAATCGGTTCAGGCAAAGACAGTATTTCAGGAACAGACACTGTTGAAATAGATTTGGTGATGAAGTGGAGTCGTTTGAATGCTTTAAAATGTAGTAAATGAAGGAACTTTCACTACAATGTTGGGCTTGGTAATAAGGGCTTGAAAATTCTCAACTCAAGATCAAAAATGTTTCTGCAATTAAAGTATACTCAAAAATATGACTTGATTTGTTGACTAAGTTAAAATGCAATAAAAAATGACTTTTTTTGGAGTCGACATCCATTTCTAGTGAAAAGTCATTTTGATAAATCTCATAAAAGCTGCGTGGCGATTGGAGATGGGGCTTGAGGAAGTGCAGATAGTTGTGCAGCAGTAACAAAACGAACACAAAAAACAGCATTCGCATTATCGGCATCACAAAATCACTTAACTGTTCTGCAATTACGAAAGCGGGAAGTTGGCTCATCTGCATCTGCATTTATACCTTACGAAAAATTCAGACAAAATAATTTCAGTTCTCACAGCTACTTTCGTCTTTAAGTACACGATGCAAACATTTTGAGTCGCATAGTGAGAATGGAGAACTGTTACCCATCACTATAATACATTGGTTTTTTAACCCTCGGTTTTGGTAATGAGGTTACTTAAAGTCTCCGCCATTGTACTTTTGCCAAATTAGCTGACAACCGGGCCAACCCGGTAGCCCCAAAGCCTCCTATACGTCCACAATACATATCTTCATACATTAAGTCTTCTCTCGCCTTCGTAGAAGTCTTATCGCGCTAAATTAAAGGTAATGGAGAGCAGGATTGATCTCAAAGGGCATTGATCCGAATTTTTGCTGCTGTTGGATAATCTTGGAGGGAATGAAAGAAGTGCATGCAATGCAGATGGGAGAATCGGTGTCGACCCCTAACAGAAGGGCTTAAAGAGACATCTACCTACGGCATCTCTCCAGGTCACTGAAGCAAGAAAAACTCGTTCCTTGTTATTTTGACTCGGCTTTTGAGTCAGTAATCCTGCGACGGGTTATAAACGCTAGTGAAAGTAATTCTTATACAGCACGATTCTCTGAACCCAGTAGAATCACTGAGGGGAATGGGTAACATTGAAGTCAAGTTTCTCATTAATTGATTGAGGATTCTACGGTTGACGCATCAACGTTGCCTTACGCCACTGATTGCATTGTGACAGCTAACGTTAAAGGTCATCCAAGGGGAACACCTCGAATGATGCTTCAAAGCGTAGAAGAGCTATATGATATGGTAGTTGTTAAAATCTTAGTCCCGTAACAGGCCACTTTGGGCAAATGACATTAAAAATTTGCAGGGTGAGCTGATCTTCGGGTCATGACAGTGTATCGAGTTCTACTGTACGTAAAACGTCTATTTGCTGCCGTCAGGGAAGTCACAAGGTACCATAATTACGACATACAGATAAAAGTCAGAAATTTTGTGCAAAATTGGAGATGATTCCTTGTGTCGAATTAAAAAGTGGTCGAGTAATGGCAGCGCAATAACTCAGGCAACGGAAACAATTAACATTTAGCATTTGTTCAAGGGACAAAGAAATTGCTGCAGAGTTAATATTTAATGACTATAAGGATCGCAAAATTTCGCGAGAGGCCTAAGACAGCTAATTTTTTGATAAGTTAGGAAAACAGAACATCATACCGGATTACCAGTTCGACCTTCTCATCTTTTCATATTTCCCTATGAATGCGCAGAGAGTACTTCCTATTCTTTCAAAATTAATGACAAAGCTTAAGCATTCTACGAATGCCGACATAATTATGGTGCGAGCCAATGCTTAAAAATATCAGCACTGGTAAGAATGACTTCCAGATTTCAATAAGTTTAATTTAATCACAGCGAGTTGAGAAGGTATGGTACACCTGTACAAGACGGCTTTTTAAAAGTGGTTCGCTAGTATGCAGGTGGTGAACATACACTTCAAAAGGCTGTATTCCAGTCAATCAAAGTGGGAAGTGATGAATTAGGGTCCTGATAGTGAACTCGCATAATGTGAGTCGATTGTATACAGGTAGTCTTGAGCACCGCTATTAGCTACTGCATGGAGTAATAACTGTCAAATTTATCTTAAAATTTGCTAGAAACTGAGGGGAAGGTTTCCATTAGTGTTAGAATGCTATCTACAAAGGTGAGGGTGATCCAGTAAACCAGAGGGTAGCATAAACAATGAATTCATAGGGACTGTTTGCTAAAGATTCTCTCCACTGCTGACCCATTCAACGTAAAATTTAGTTCAAGGCGGGATCAGATACGAATTTCGTAAGTCAGGCAAATGTGCGCCTAGCAGAAAATGATGTGCCACGAAGTAGTAATCTTGGAATACAGCCCTATACTCAAAGGAATGACATTGCTCTTTTCCCTCGTAACAGTAAGCTAGTATAACTTCCTCCTCCGAGCCTAAATTTTGCTGGTGCTTTCATAGCCTTTCACTGCAACATTAAAATTCCTAAACCAGCTTTGTAAGAGCAGTTCAGGTTGCTAGTAAATAATCATGGCAAAATGTTGGAATATTTTTTCAATAAGAATGCCTCTTAATTAAAAAGTGTTCCCATGACATTCCATATACACTGTTGAAATCCTATGTAGCTAGCAAATTTTTTGTTTTCCTGGTACCAAAATAGTCCAGAAAGCAGGGAGAAAAGGCATTTACCCTTTGAAAGGGAAGTAAATAGTTCCTCTGAAACTTTAAACGCAGCACTTTTCCATAAAACACTTTAATTGCATCCCACCACTTAAAGTTTGGGCTTGGATATTTTATGCGAAAATTATTAATCCATGTCCTTATGCTCCACCACTAAGGGAAGATCCGCTGGCACCTGATATATTATTCTTAAAATTACTTAAGTCACTTTGATCTATTTCTTAGTGGAAACACAAAGTGCATCCACAAGCAGTTTGACTAAGCAGCACAGTCTTGCCATTGTCGCTGTCACCCTCACAATGCAAATTACATTGCCAGCGTCAATCCTGGAGGGGGTGAGAAAAAGGGAAATGGTAGAGCCCAATCATGTTTAAGTAATCTCTTAATAGAATAGATTTTTACAATGGACACCAAGATTTGTTTCATCCTTTACTCTTTAACGTGACCCACAATCACCGAGTAATCGAATGGCGCATAGAATGCTTGACTAAAGAATGCGACGATATGCTTAGCACACCTAATAGGGTTGAAAAAATTCGTAGTGTTACACCCTGAATGGTGAGGGCTATGATCAGCGCGAAGTAGCTCTCGCAATGAAGGTCGGGTTGTATCATTAAGAAAAGCAATGCGTCTTTAGATCATTTGAGCTTACTAGTCACGGCGTGTCAGCTAGTACAATGGGTCTTTTTACCACAACTGCCATCTTAATCAGAAAGATCTGCCTCCATTTTGACTTCTTCGTAAATATCCAACCAGAAATACATTTTCTCACTGCTAAGTAGTTTAGAACTACCGATTAGGCACAAATGATAAATGGTTTGGTAACTGTCCCCTTTGTATTCAACTGAGACGGGACCACAATTTGGTGAATCAAGAAGAGCAAATTTGCTAATAATTCAGCGGAACGACTCTTCTTTTATCGAGAAACAGGTGTTTCCCAAGGTGCTGTTATATCATTGGACAGTGCCACGACTTCCTAAAGTGTTGTTTCTAAAAAGTTTTATTTGTATGTAATCAGATTAGTAATTTTCGCGTTTTTTACCAAGTTTGTCGACTACCAGTGGTAAAGTTACACCTCTCTATGCAGTCGAGTTATCATTCAACATTAGAGCACTTAGAAGTGAAGAGTAATTATATTGCCCTTTTAATTCTCTTTGGTTATTAAGCAAACGCTTTGTTATGATTTCTGATTAGTTTTCCTTTTTGCCTCGGACTCCCACGGACTCCGAGCCAAAGCACGTCAATGACAATTTGTTCAATTTAGTAACAGCGTTTTGGGTTATTATAGTGAGCATTGTCTTCATTCTAAAATGAAATGCAAGGTAATAAAACCGAATCAATTTTAAGCCTCAGTCGCCCGCCGCCACTTATTTTCAGTCTTTTAATACCAGCGTCACTTGCCGACCTCTAAAATGTGTCACCTACCGGCGTACATTCATTACTTTGTTAACACACAAAAGATTTTATATCCTATACGAGGTGGTAAGAATATCAATTGAAATTGGCAGAGTGCATATTAGGGGATGTTCATAGGCATATAGCAGCACACACCAAAAGGTGTTCACTACACTTTTTACTGATTTTTATGGTAAAGTGATGCTCCGCAGCAGTCGTGATAGTAATCCTGAGCCATCCTTTTTATTATTTTTATTAACCTTTTAAGTGAGTTAAAAAAACACAATCTTTTGACTCTCCTGCTATTCTTTAGCAAGTGGATCTTTTTAGATTTTCGTACGTAGGAACGTCTTTCTCCAAGACAAGTTAATAGTGATTCTGCGTGTTTATGCCTCTTAAATTGGAAATAAGGTGATAACAGTGGCATCTATTTGCACTATTTGCCAACGTTCTGGTTTCTTAGTTAGAAATAAAAGAAGAGAACTTGTTACAATTTCCGATCCGAAAATTACTTGTCAAAGGCTATGAGACCCTAGTTAAAGGTCTATTCAAGTGCCTCATATAAGGCGTCTGATTGGCTTCAACGAATGCACACATGAATCGCCTATCAAAATGCAGATGGATAAATACTCGATGGTAGTGCCTAAGGCAGATTGATGCTTTTCTCAGACATTGGCACAAACAATGATATCACTTGCATCCTGATAGTGCTAAGTGTAATAGCGGATTCCGGATTTAAGGCGTTTTTCTTGTTAAAAATGAGGCGTCAGTTCAAGCGATGATAAATCTAAACTGCCACTAAGCAGTCCTGCTTTGTTATAATCTCTGCATTTTCCAATGACGGACAAACTATGAAGCTTGACATTAATTAATTCGTTAATATAAGGCTGCTTGAATTATAGAATGGCACCACTTTAATTAAGAAACGTCATTTTATATTGTTAATCATTACCAGATCGTATCTTTCGTAGTTTATGGGAGTCCAAAAAGATTTAACTTAAGCATAAGGAAGTCGGGGGTTCTATAAGAAATCAAGTAGCATACATTTTAATTGGTTTTTGGCACTCATAACCAAGGGGATAAAAAAAGCTTTTGCTGCTTTCACGCTCTTATTGACGCGTATGTTAAATGTTCTGAGGTAGATGTGGCGGATCATTTCATGTGACAGCAAATCTGAGATTGAAAGCATACCAAGGATTCGGAAGACAAGAGTCGCATTAAAGAAATGAAGTGGCTCTGATATTATTGGAATTCAAAGCACTGCCCTGAACACAAGAGCAGGAATTAGAACCACTTAAATTCTTCCAATCCATAATCGTTAGGCTCCATCCAATTAATATGGCACTAATTACTGCAATATAAAGGCATAGAACTATGAAGCGTTTTTAATAAAACATGGCTTGCAAAGGGTAAACAGCGATCAAAACTACTTACTGTATATTCTTACCAATCCCTCATCCTTAGGTATCAGGAAATAGGAATGGTCCAGCCCTAAATATCCTTAACGTGCCTTTCTTCTTCTTTCTCTTCTTCTTCTTCTTCCTCCAACACTCCCTTAATGCCGAATAGCAATGCACTAATGTGCGCGCAGTAACAACTAGACGCCTACTCTAGTCATGTAGTTCATATAAGCTTGCTAGAAGTAAGAGGGCACCAAGTGAGGATTGCAAAACCAAGCCAAATGAGTGTGCGTGCAGGAGAAGCAATTGTGCTCTGCAGTGTCGCCCTGCTTAACATTTTAACCTTTGTCATCGATGGATGGCCATGTGGAAAGATCTACTCACGGTCGTGCCTTGAGACGTCAAACTTGATACCAATGGTTGTGAGTCTCCTCAAAATTACCATTGTGCTCTCCCTTATCGCTGCTACTGCCCAAACCGTTTCCCTGTTCAGCGACCCCCACTCCAACTTGGTACAAAGACTGCTTTTTGTCTCAAAAGTGCTCACATGCCTCGTGGCAAATCTCGATGTGTTTATTATTATCTTTTACTATAGCCATCTTACGGTATGCTTCTGGAGTCACATTATTTCTGCTCTGTGTGCAGGGATGGTCTTAGCAATTGCTATCACAAAATTATGCTCTGACTACAGGGTGGTCCAATGATGCCTGCATTTCCAAGGTTTTCTTCTCTTTTTCTCATGTTCAGTACTTTGCTTAATTTTTGATAAATTATTATCATGCCATGTCAACTCCTGTCTATAATAGGCCTTTGTGAAGAAGAAGCGTGTGTTCGAACATCGGGAGTGGTCTCGAGAACTCTATCTCGCAGTTGGTAGCATGTTATAAGTGTCAAGTAAGCGTCCGTGCTTGATGAGACTAAAAGTCGAGATCAGCTAATTTGCGAGTCCTTACAGCATCGTCGTTCATGCGGATTTTAATCGCTCAATGCTCTATTTTGACACCATTAATGTCAGTCTAATTCTTACAGTATTTTACCTTCTAGTGAGGTATAGATAATAGCCTACAACTATCCGTGCGACCTAATTGTTGTCGCGTGTCTTGATATTGCGTGGTTAAATTGTGGGCCTACAGCCAATTACTTGAGCAGGTGTGCACGGGTCTTTAAAAACTCTGCTATTAGTTGATGTGACCTCAAATTCAATTATTTATCTTTTGATCAAATGCCCACACACTATATCTTGGCTTGGAAGACGACTACGAGGTAAATCTTTAATCAATGTCAGAGATTTACAAGTCTCAAGGTGTGATTGACATTGCGCTGCTGTGCGATGCTCACGTTCATACACGTGTAGAGAATTGCACAAATAAGCCGTGTAATAGGTAGACAAACCTTGAAATTAAATGGAGTGTGCGTAGGCATATTCCGCTGTCAGCTGCCCATCTTTAAGGGAGCTTACTAATTGTCACCCCGTGGCAACGGCGCTTCACCTTCAAAATTCAAAATCACTTCAATTATTTATCGTCATACCTATACTTATTTGGATTTTAACTGCATTGTTCCATGTAGGTTCAAATCACTTTTTAAAATGGTGGAAGATACACCATCGCTTAGGGTATTGGAATGTAAGGGTGGCTATGGCTCCAACTAGCACCGCCCGATTATTTGTGCTTGGGAATGGACCATAGCTGTAGCCACTTTATTAATTTCTTTTTACCAAATCTTTTCATGATGGACTCTTGCAGGGCTGCCTTCGTTTACATTACGTGGATTGCATGCATTATGTGTTTACACCAACGAAAAAATTCTACTGCGATATACAAATAATTTTGTGAAGGTGCCGCTTTTTCTCACAATGCTTCAATGGCACTAGTATTTTGCGACGCGTGCACTACCACGAATCACGTATGATACCGACTATGCGAGCCTAAGTTGGAGTGGTCTTGCACCACACTTGCTAGCTATTATGCAATCAGCATTTCGTAGATTAAATACAATTATCCGAACAAAACGATTTACGCAGCTTACCACTGCTTTGTACGGTAAAATCCTAAATTAGCCAACAATTTATAAACTTAATTTAAGCTCATCAAGAAGCTGGTTATTTGTAAGTGGAAGAAGGAGTCTCCTTTGCACCCCCGACTTCACTATGAGGTTACTCTCGGGTCTTGGGTCTTGGGCCCTTTAGCTTTCTGTTAGTACCTTCTAAGTTTTCCAGCAGTTGATTAGTCCGCATGGTTAAACCTCAATTTTAAGGGATTAAAAATACTTCCTCTGTGAGTAAGATGAACCTTCCATGAAGAATGGGCACAAAATAATGCAGCACGACTGGCCATAACACACATAATAAACGACCGTGGAATGTGCATTTGTCATCCAAATTATGGAAAATAATCAACAATTTTCGTAAGCTTTATTTTTGTTGCACCCATGGCTGCATACAACATGGACCCACAAATGATGTGCAATTTAAGCTAAGACTTCCCTCTGATTCCCAAACCCAAGTATTGTAGAAATGAATTCTTAGCTACCCTACGTTATTCACATTTCGTCGGCTATAATGTAGATTTATAATTCTACGACGGTAACTGCTATTGTCAACTGAGTTTATTGTAGCACTTATAACTAAATCAAATCGTTTAGAAAAGTATTTAATCTACCATGCATGTTTTAAGATCTCTCTTAAGTTCGTAGTGGCAGTAATATGGCAGTTGCATACTACATGAAAAGAAAATGTAACGCAGACGTGCTGTTTACTTAATGATGCTGGCATACACTGGAGGCTGGATCCACCGGTGGAGGTGCAAGAGCGGGATCTAAAGCTTCTCATTATCAAAAAACAGAGTTTCGCCAAAAAGTAAAGCATTACACACAATGTATCCACACATGCATACACGTTCAAACCCGATTCCCTTTTACATTAAATTGCACCCATATATATGTACAGTCCCCAGCTGACACGCTCTCGGACTCAATCACACTTTCGAATTTCAAATTATGAAGAACTCATTGCCTTCCATTTTCTTTCGAAATGCGAATTACGTAAAATATCACCTACACTTACATTCACTTATATTAAAAGGGCATAGTTACCAACAATGCGTACAATTACGCGTACATACATAATTGAATTCTCGATTTCAATAATATAACATTTTATGACATTACTATTGGGTAGTCGCCTCCTACCAGGCTCCCATGAGTAAAGTTACTCAAATTTACTAAAGCAAACCTACCCACGCGCGAACCATAGAATTCACTACTACAGCGGAGAAGATCCAAAGCGATCCATTTTACAGCATCTCTCCTTTTTTGGGCGCTGTCCCAGGGCTTACTTCATCAACCTCTACGCGACCAGTGCTGCTAGATAAGCACCCACATACTAATTTACCCATTCATCAAATTGTTTTACCACTAAGAAGACACTCGACCGCAACGTTGCTAATCTCTCTCGGTATTTCAGTGGTATCCGGAGATAGCTCTAACGTAACAAATGAATCTGTGAAGGGAGGAACATGCTGGCCATATATAGTCATACAAACACTGGCCTAAATACTGATTTATGTAACAATGGACAGAGTTTAGCATTGATCCATGAGAACAAGATCATGCACCATTTCCTCCTTGCTACCTGGATTCTATCCTGCTAGCATTTATCACCTTGCAGATGTTTAAGACAGCCGCGTAATTAACTTTCCAACATGGTTTACAAATACTATGACTCCAGTTATTTATAGCATTCTTGTAGAATCCAAGACTGTAGTAGATGCCGAATGCAAAGGTCATTTTTAGCCTTTTAGGTAGTGGTCATCATATTTGTCCATCTGCATCGTACGCACTTCTTCCACCCAGCTAAGGCTCATCACCATGCCGCAGAAATTCAACACCTAAAGAGGGAACCGAAACTTCCATGAGTCTAAAAGTAGTCAACATGCGTGAGCAGACCATATAGTGCCGATGCAAATTTTTGCTTAAGGATTATGACATGCACTGGAGAGTAGGCCGACCGGTAATGCTTTTGTGGCAGATCCATGAGCAGTTCATTATGGAATATCAGGTTTAACAATTGAGAAATAAAATAAAAAATCAGCCCATACATGCATACATGCAATACTGCTTGATTTTAACTACATAAAGTGATGCCCAAGCATACATACTATGGTTCGTGAGTACAATAATTCCACAAATAAAAGTTTTCAGGTGCATACAAGCAGCCGACCATTAGTTATACTAAACGGGTGCTCAACATTCACCAGCTGACAAGCTCTCGGACTCATAAACACGTGTCGGCAAGCACTGGCGCCAGTCAGTATAAAAGCCTTATGAGTGTCGTCTCAATACACCGGAAGGAAAATCGGCAGGTACAGAGCTTTCGCTTACATGAACACTAGCTTATAATAGCAATGTTCAGTGATTCCTGGGTATTTCTCAACTTGTACTATTCCACGCACTGTTCTCCTACGTAATCCTCAGTCATTTCCTCTTTGTTCCAAACGACAAACCTAATTATTTAGGAAAGCATGGGCTTGTTCTGGAAATGACAAAATCTAAGTTGTGTTAATGGTTTTGGTCTGCAGATTACTGTACGCCGCCTCACGTCATACAGTACAAATTAGGTGCTTATGACTATATGCACAGGTAAACCAAAGAAAACCTGAGAAATCGTCTGTTCTCCATATTGGATAAGCGTGCTGTCACCCCATCCATTAACCTGTTCAAGATTGGCATATTTAAAGAACGCAGTTCCAGACAACTTGTAGGAGCCTCATTTATTTCAATCCAATTCATCGCATTTTATCGCATGCTTAGGTAAGTGCTGCCCACCCACGAGTTCAGCCAACACGCATGGCCTGCTATGAGTTCACTTAAGCGCTAGTTAACTGTCCTCTCCTACCGTAAAATACAATGCCCACCAGATCTTCAATTTCCTCACTTTACAGGTCATTATCGAAGATGAGATCCAATCTAAAGCCTTACTATTCACGGACGAGGCGGTCGACTGCCATTTCCAAGGTTAACTCACATCGAAGAGTTGTCCACTATTCATTCATTCAATGCCAAGCATGATTTGACAGAAGACAGTTTTCCATTCTACTGCACAGGACGCTTGATGAGACCCACAATGGTACATCATTCGAGCACGCCACATGGTCGCATCGAATGTCCCCCTGTAGGCACCATTCTGGGAACAGTGGGAAGCAGTGACGTCTACTGGTGATGCATCTTCCGACGATGCAGTCCGTACTCGCATTGTCTAAATACAAAATGAATTATCCGACTCACATTCATACCACTCACTGACTCACTCCCTTACTCATTCGCACAGTCACTCACTCATTTACCCGCGATGACGTGTCGGCAAATAAAGACATCTATCCATAGTGGAGCTAACCCACCGCCTCCCCACTACTCTGGCAGGGAAATCCGACGAGAACCGGGCCCTCTTGCATAAGAGCCACATTGTGACAGTAACATGTAGCGATTTCTAGACGATTCTTTCCTAATACATTTTCTTATCATCTTTACATGCCTACAATTGATAAGTGATTATGTGGAGGTCTGAATTTGAGATCTGCACAAAACATGGCACGAGAAGATAGGTAGTGCTGAGGGTTATTTTGCAGTGTAGATGGGGTAGCCTACGGTTGGCATAAAGGTTTTAATTGGAAACGTTCAAGAAGACCTGTGAACGTGAAAAGAATTCTGCCCCAACCTGATCATTTTTTCCATCCTGCCCCTTGATTTTTCATTAGGGTTTCTTAAGCACAAGTTAAAGAGCAGAACGCTGCCAGCATGAATGCTGCGGATACACAATACTGTACTTGCAATAGAAAGAAAATTATGCTAAGTATCTCATACAAGCACTGCTTACATAAGGGAGGTCTTTAGTTGAATCTAACTGTTATTGGTTTTTTTTGCAAGACTCGATTTCAATGCCTGGATTTAGTGTTAAGCTCCAGCGCGGAGATGATTGGATAATAAAAATTGCCCTGGATTTTCGTCTACTTCAAATTGGCTCAACTTTGGCAGAGATAAAATGGTTTCATGCGTAAATGCATGGAAAAAGCTGTCTTCCAAAGTGACGGCAATTGCAGAAGAACCTGATGGATCAGACACTTTTTACTATTTTGTGTTAAATACATAAGTTTACCCACCCCTCCTTATAGACTCAAGTGTTTTCTTTCAATTTAAAGATGACTGATAGTGGCAGTGATAGCATCCACGAAAAGCATGCCACATGTAAGCTTGGCTACGTTTCTGTTACTTTGAATTTAGCGCTACCTGTCGCGAGAGACCTTTTGTTGGTTTCCAAACGACTGTTCAGCCAGCGAAGGTAAATGATGACCCACACTCAACGCAACACCTGGCTTAAAACGTGTTTGCAGAAACTACTTTAATTTAGTACCTCCTAGAATGGACGCGTCTACAAGAATAAATGGAATGCCAAAGGAAAGGAAGCGACCATCCACGCTTCTAAACAACCCTCAACACTACCTATCCATTCCTGCCAGATAATGTGGAGCTTTAGAACTTAGGCCTCTACATAGTCATTTATTAATTTCATGCATAAAGGGGTGCACATAAAAACGTATTTGGAAAGTATTATCTAAGAATACCTTTACATTGCAGTTACAATGCAGTGCTTATGCGAGTGAGGGCGTGGTTCCAGTTGAGTTCCCGACTGGAATTCGATAAGTGTGTTGTAAATGTGAGCCAAGTGCCTTGTCTCTTTTTTGGCGGTGCATTCTTAGACTTCGTTTTAGAAGTAGGCAGAAAAGTGGAGGTCATATCAAAGAAATGGTCTATTCTTCCAATGCCATTGCATTGTCAAACTCAGGGGTGACATTTGATTCTATCCAGTGACTTATCTGAACTATGCACCATTGAAAATCTCATTGAGAACCTTAGACATCAGAATGTAAACCTGTCGCCTTTGCAATCATGTATTGTGGCGCTTAATGGAAGTAAGAACGAATAATTGCACAACAAATAGTTACGGTGTCTGTAGGCCCTTTAGATAGACCTAGTTCTAAAAATGTCTGTTGAGCTTCCAATTGATTTTTGTTGGGGTCTAGATCTCACGTACGGCCTCTAGTTATGGCACAGGATAAAGTGGAGAGGGACGTTACGCTCAAGTACAAGTGGAAAGTGTCGTAGACAAGAAGTAAATGCAATCCGCTTAAGGGAATTCGGATGGTGGATAGGCAGCGCCTACTTTAGAATGCGATGAAGCGATATGAAATGCGAATCGCCTGATTGCATATTATTTCATAGCAATTCGCTTGTTAAAATGAAATCTTTTACTCTTGGAATGGTAAAATGACGATTTCGGGAAAATGTAAAGGCGAGAGATAAACACGTATTTTCTCGAATCACTGAGAGAAAGGGTGCTATCAAAACCGCAGCGATAGGAAATGTAAAGTTTAAAAAAATTGTCATCTTCATTAATGTCGCTACGATTTTCTGCGCCCCTTCTATGAGTAACTTGCGAATGTAAAAGGTGTCAACGATCAAATGCCTTGTTGATCAGACACGCAGTTTGTTAATGCTTGCTGTCATGACCAAAGGAAAATACGGTTTGTTTCGAAAGCATACTAGCATATATAATTTGCGCTTTTTAGTAGGACTGAAAAAACAAATGCAATCGAACTGGTGATCTCTAGGCGGCAACAAATCACCGCTTAAAATACGACGAAGAGGCGGAGAGCCAGCTCACACTTTACAGGCGTTTAAGGCCCGCTATTTGCCTAAAATGAAACAATAAGGATAAAACACTTAAATATTTTCGACAAAATTTGTCTAGAAAACATGCTCTGCTCTATTTTCATATCTAATTTTTTCGCCGAAGGTTTTGGCTGAAGGAATTGGGGCTAAATAATAATAGCCTGCGTATAAATTGTATTTACGTGAATGAAATGCCAACGACAAGTTAAAGGTGACAGGAGGTTGACAGCAAGACCTCCTGTACCTCTGCTACATATTTTGATGTCGAGACTCCTAGAGGCTCAAAAATCGAACACTACCTGTCCTCTGCGCTTCCTTCTGTACTCACAGGAATAAGCATTGAGGCGTTAAATATTATAATGATCTCCAGATTATAATGTATTGTCAACCAAGTTGTTACTATTTACTTAACAAATTAGAGAAAAAAGAGCATTTAAGATGAGAAGAGGTGGTGCATACACAGATCAGGGCGACTGGCGTGTTGACATGACAAATTTTGGGCAGCTGTCCCGTGGTTCACCCAACTTCCGCTGGTCAGAATTTGCAGGTACAACAGCTGGCCTACCACTGCCACTACGAACTTCCGAGACATCTCTTGTAATAAGTGCTGCATTAATTTCTTAAAGAAATTACAAATCAATTCATTAATACTAGGCACAACTTTTAGTCTAGATAGTTGACCACGCGGACACTTTAGTCTTCGCAAATTTGCTGGTAGCCCCAATCTTTCCTTCACCTTAGTAAGTGGTACGTCCTTGCATGCATCAATAGCCTATAACTACTTTGGGAGGACTCGAGACGATGCATGTACTTAAAGAAATTATATAAAATAGGTTTTACGCAATCTTCAGACCTATTTTTCAGCATATTCACACAACAAAAGGAAAATCTTTGCTAAAGACCCAAGATTTTAGGTTCTTTATAAATAATAATTAAACTATTGGCTCTGTTCCTATCCATCTATTTTATGATATACACTATCTATTTTTGGTTGACCATCAGTTCCCTAGTTTTTCCAAAATTCAGGTTTTCAACCACAATCAATTCTTGAATAATGAACAGACCCCAGACCTAAATCCTTCACTGTTCCTTTCGAAATATCCTAGCGTTTGTAGCGCTATGGCGATCTGCATATACGTGTCTTAGTTAAAGACCACTTGTGGTGTTTGGCCCCTTCCTTTTGATATCCGGTTTCCGGCAAGCGCTAAGGCGCTGTCGGCGCTGCAAGGCTTGCATTAAGATTATTTGCTGGAATCTGTGACAATTTAAACTTGCCTCCATGCTTAAGCCAGTCAATTTAACTACTTCTTTAGCTTGAACCCCACTGTCCGACTTTTGCCATCTTGAAGGAATGGAAAAGCAAAATTGTATTGCATATGCCGGATATGGTACTACTTGCACATGGCGTATATGATGTCCGGCACTTAATATCCAGCATTCATTCCTGGCGTTCCAAATTTACCCACTTCAATAGGTCTAAACTTCATTGCCATCATCTTTGTTGCCGTTTTATGATGACCCCCTTAACAAAATTCAAATGATTTGAAAACCTAAACGGGATTCATCCGAAAGGGCTGATGACAATGTTTGCTTGTTCTTGAAAAAAGGAGTCTTTTACGTCCGGGTGATGTTTTGGATTTTACATTTTTTAATGAGCTTCATCAGTTGACTGAGCGAAACGTACAATGCAATGTAATACAATTCAAACCCTTTATAACTTGGCGCCCTATTCAGGAGAGTTGTGACGTTAACAACACGCATTCAATAAATGTATTATTGTAGATCCTTAAATTAACAAACTTACGTTGTATCTTCTTTTCAATTTTTGGCTATTTTAGTGTCCTTGTGTTATTCTAGCAAAAATTCATCCACTTTAATGATTCGGCTGTCAATTGAAATACAGGTTTAGACCCCTACTCAATAGCAACTAGATGATTCATAGAAGTAGAAGGGGAATCAGTGGTCCCTTCAGCGTCAATGAACAGGAGGTCAATCGTGCAAGACAGGCTCAGTTTGCCAAACGTAGCTAAGGAAACCAATGGTATGCAAACTTTTGAAGCATTTGCAACACATCAAACACACCCAACCGTTATGCAGGGGGTGAGACAACCAATACCTCCTATAGAGGCAATATTGCAAGTTAAATTTAAGGATCAGATCCCATTCGCTTTCGGGCATTTTTGCTAGCACTGCAAATTTAGGATGTAGGCAATACTTCCCTTTTACCCTCTTTCCTTCTACTATCCATGCTATGAGGAGGCTAGATGTTTGTGGAATCGTTATTATAAGCACACGAAAGACATGTGGTAGCGACCTTATTTTTTCCACGACCAGGTTTAACTTGCCCCCACGCCTCTTGTATACATTTAAAGAGCACAAATATTGCATTAGGTTTTAGTCAAGAGAGATTCTGCTTTTTTTCGAGCTAGAAACAAATATTAGAATTAGGGAAATCAGCTTCAAGAAATATACGGCCAAATACATTCATGTATTTAACCACGAAATGAAAGCATTGACCAAACATTATAAAGATTCTTTAATAAAAATTCCACGAACGAAGATACTTCTCAGTGGGCGTAATCTAACTACTACAATGATACTTTGAAATTTTGACATTAGCTTAAATCTAATTCCTTCATTTATTACTGCAAACATTAACTAATGGAATTGTGATCGGTGGGGTAGCAAGGGAATCAACCCTTTTTATGTAAAAGGGTGAGTTAATGGGTTCCAGTTATTTTGGTTGAGTGGTAAGCTTTGATGCTATTCTGGCAATTGATGTTGAATACTTGTCCAGGTAGTCGCTATTTCATAAAAAGCCAAATTTTGCGCAATTCACTTTGCTCCTGCGCAAAAAACTAGTAAACCTTAACAGGTTATTGTCTTACTTCGTGGCAATTAAAGTGCAAAGAATAGCAAAATCGGCTGTTAATTTCCAGGTAGGCTACCCATTTATATCCATTACTTTACCTTTCGCACAGTTCACGCAAATTCCGGCTATGGTTATGGCAATAATCCACACCAAATCAAAGGTTATTTCTGTGGAAATGCTCGTGAAAAGCCTGTTACCAGCTTCAAATAAAAGCAAATACAGAACATCTTTTTAAGCAAGTTTATCCATTCACTTGATCGTGCACAACATATGCATCAAGGGCGAAATTGCATTTAAAAATTTGCTCATTTTTGGCCCCTTATATGTTGGCATTAAAGTGCCATGGCTACGATATGAAGCTATCTTGCTTTGCTAGCATCGCATATGCATCTGTGCTTGATAGAGAAGAGAAAAACGGCCGTATTTTGGTCTTACATGTATTAATGAGGAGTTGGAGTGCGTTAGCAAGCCACCGTGTGAAGATCCATCAAAAGACTAGGGATTGCGTTTGACTTTCTGGAAGTTATGTATGATTTTATGGCTTGATTAATCTTCAGGTTTTGGTTTTATTGGGCAACATATTTACATGCTCACAGGAGAGAATTTTTTTATGGAGTTACTTAACCAAACTTGCTGACAACTACCTTTGCAACCATGCATGTAAGGGCAGGTGTAACAGAAACATACTTTCGATGACGGTGGCAACAATGTAGAGGTTATTGAGAGAGCGAAGGTGCAGAACATGAGGTGCGCGGTGCAACCGAAGCGACCGTAAATGACGTGCAGAAAGGCCCGTGAGTCGGGCGCGATCATGCGATAGCGGACCAACAGAACCACGAAAAGCATTGCTGGCATGATTCCTGCAAATGCGTACCATACGGGTCCGGAAATGCCCAACTGAAAAGTGCCATTCACAGCTCGTTTAACGCTGCTCCATTTTCAACTTCTTTTAGCTAACTAATGAGTTGGTCAACTCACTAATTGCACTTTTCTAAGTATTAATAAGCCACGTTTCCTATTTTATCATGCTCCTTACAAGTGTATAGTTCATTAGACTTGTCTAAAGAAGTCGGAATTGGCAACGAATTGGGGAATGTATAACTGATAACTGATTGGATTCTTGGACACTTGCAAAGGAATGCATAAGTTCAAAACATAACGGATTTTGATTAGAGTCATTCCTTAACATAGTTTTCTTGAAGGTATGATTAAAACTATAACTTCATTTTAAAACCAATTTCGAGGTATGCAAAGACATGTGTGCATATACCAAGTGAATGTTATTGTCCAGCAAGCCTAGCAGGTCCCTCAACTGGTGACAAAGTGGTCAAAAGTGCATAATTTTCTTATTTGAAATAAAGCTTTACAGTGACAAGCAGATCGTATTCTTGTTTATCAAAGTGGATCAAGTGCCATTAAAAGCATGTAATTTTTTTAATTTTTTGGTTGACTACCAACCAGTACTCAATGGATTAGGACTGAACGCTACCAGTCTATTTGGGCCGTATTTATTCACGCCCTAGGAAGAATAGAGCAACTGTAGATGCTAAGATAACCATCAGCACCTAATCCTATAAAAGGTGCGCATGGTTACCCTTATCTTAAAAAGGCGCACCCTAAACCATGGGTTTTGAATGTCTTTGAAAATTGACCCAATTTTAGTGCTAGTCCTCCTAAATTTCGTACATTTTGCGCCAAATGTTCACACTATGGAAATATGGGTGCACTACAATGAGAACATCCCTACTTTTAATCATCCTATTTAACAAACTAGCAATCTCGTTTGCTTTTCAAATAACAGCATTTTTTTCACTGAAAATATTATTAAGAATCCACTCCACTTGGTGACTACTATTGTGTTTGCCTTCTCTTCAAATCGTGCCGCAGGCGACCACATAGATGCGGACAATGACAACAAGCGTCGCGAAATTTTAACATCTGCTTATTTTGAAGCAATTCAATTGGTTGGCTTTTACAATTTTGAACCAGCAGCTTTTAATAGGCAGTACAGAAGGCATAGGAAAGAGGTCTACGAGAGAGCAAGGAAGCGATTGCTTCTAGCTAGGTAAATATGCATAATCCCTTGAAAAATGCTCAACAATTAAATTAAACATACACTTCAAGGAATCCAGCCTGTCTATCTCCAAGGCAACCATTTAATCAATCGTCTACTCCCATTCCTACCTCTGCATTTTGCTTTGCCTATTCACTCCTCCATCCAGTTATTCATCTTTTGCAACGGTCAAACTGCATATATGCTCGATTCTCGCATTTATCTGCTTAATCATTCATTTAAACTCCATTGACTATCTGCCTTTTGTCTAATTCATCTGTTCTTGGTCTATTCAAAATCACCCTAATGTGGTCAATAAAACTCTCCAATAGTTAGCAGGATTGGGAAGCAAATGTGAAGTCCCTGCATCTACTTCTTTAGGTTTATGAGGCGAATGTGAAAGTAAATGATCTCTTCTCTGGCGAGGTTAACCGAATGTCATTTCGCAATTGATACACTTGGATTTTGGCAGGCAGAAAATTCTTGAGTAAGTACTGAATGATCCATAGAACATAGAACTGTCTTACAATTAGACTTTAATCTGACTCGCATTTTACATAAACCTAGTTCGGTTGGGCGCATAATGAAAGTGCAGTTGATCTAAACATTGGTAGTGACGATATTCTGCCCACCATAGTGTATTGCTCTGTACTGGAAGCACTTAAACTATAAATAAATTGAATGCAATGTTAAAATAGACTCGCTAGCACCACAATTTATGGACCAGGCGACTTGGGATACCTGTTGCCACGCGGTACCGGGTGAGGAAAGCATTGGGGTTTTCGTGGCATCCGTGCTGTGGATGACTCTGCCTTTGCCACGGCCTGCAGTAATGCTTTCATCGCACTGTCACCACACAAAACGTTGATTGACAAATACGGAATAGTTACTTCTCGTGAGCTAAAGCATCTCTCATTGTATTAGTTTTTCGATCTTGACCTGAGGCTCAAGCTTTCTGTTTGAAATCCAATTAAAAATCGGTCAGCTTAGTCAATCACTTTTGCGTGAACGCTGGGAATCCGTGTGCATAATAACCCTAGTTTTTGGGTGGTTCTTAAGAAATTTATAGGCGAATATGCAGCAGAAAATCGTGTATAAAATGGTTTAAATTGGGCAGCATTCTTGAGGGAGGATAAATAGATGGAGTCATACTATTGTTTTGGAAGCTCTCCATGAATGTGTCCTGTAGACTAGACAATTTCGGCTAATAATGCTCACAGAAAATAACATGTAGGAAACTACTTTGGCACGTGGTGATTTCGGATCTTAAAACTCTACTAACAATGCTGTGCATCTTCATGTGAACTCAATCCTATGCTTCCAAAGTTCCCAATGCAACAATAGGTTCCACAATCGTGCAGTGGCAGTTGTGGCTGTGGTCCACAAGTTTCACGCGACCTGTTGGAAAAGCAGTTAGGCATCATACAGATCCCAACGAATTAAGAAAAATCCAGCACACAGAGCCATCGCAACGGACAGATGGTTCATGAGATGAATGAATGAGTTTGCAAAGGTACGATCAAGTATATGAATGGACATTGGATCCGGATTCCACATGATACGAATTTTAAACGTCAAAGCGCCTTAAAGCTGTTATGAAATCATTTAATATCATCGTAAACCATCTCTTCTGATCTAACAGCTCAAACCTCGGTGGCCGTAGCGAAAGCACTATTTGGCAGAGGCTGCCTGTTGGTGCTTTTTATCATGTATGCCTTCATTATCGCAAACATCTCCGTGTTTCAACTCTTCTCGATCAGTTCCATTCTCACGTTTGACATCTATGCCATTCATATGAGGGTAAGCTTATAAAATACTAGTGCTGACTTCCTTTGAATCTATCAAAATCTACAGTAGAGCACGGGAAAATTAATGCATAAATAAACATTCATTTGCAGTTATTTTCTTAAAGCAAACTAGTTTTAGGCACAAGAAATAAACAACAAATATTCTAAGACGCATTTTCAAAAGTAAGCTCTCTTTCATGGTATAGCCGTTTCGAGTGTGCTTTGACATCAATTGCTGCTTTCTGTGTGGAAAGACGCGGGACCATATTTTTCGCCCAAAAGACAATTGCAAATGTGTTCCTGTGACATGTTGTAGGCAGTGTCAGACCTTCCAAATGTGAGTTTTGAATTTTCATCCAGTTTCGTGGTAAAAATCATTTTTAGTGTTTACTTTGGGTGATTTCCCCCATTAAATAAACTGAAGCAAAAGTAGGAGCCAAATCACATGGCAATGGTAACAAAAATGTGCCCAAGTACTTGCGCCTAAAAATAGGCAATTAGAATTCAACAAAATGCGAATATAAGTTACTTAATTACGTACCGTTTAAAATGCTCAACTACCCAACTAACACTAAAATGAAAACCTAGTGGCACGTATAGGGAATCCTGGTTTTGAGAGTTCTTTTATCAGTATGTGTTTTTGCATTGCAGACGCCGAAATTCTAGACATTGCATCATTTTTTATTTCTATTATGGGAGGATTTGTTTTTCCTCCTCTGGTTTTGTGCATCGAGAGATGTCGTAAGGGTTTTAACGAGGAAGAAACTACAAATCTGCAATGCCAGTCATGGCAATGTATCCACGAAATAGACAATCCATTATCACCTTGGGCACTTGAGTATGCGGTGTAAGCGGTTCCTGATATTGTTTCAAGTCTGTCAGTGAAGTGCTACAAGCACCAATGATATAAACTTTCCATCTGAACTTAAGTAAATCTACAAAACTGGAGTACCATTGCAAAACAAGTCAAATGAAGTATAGTCAGGCTAGTGGGTCCTCATCCTGTTCTACTACAAATTCTGTGACTATTGCCAAGAAAGGAAAACGTGGACGCGGTGTGGCTCAGCATCCATCAAATCCACGTGTTATTGTTGCTGGAGTAGAAAGTGTAGTGGAACCAACGACGGATCAAATGTTGCATTACTGACTGACACGGTGCATGCTAACTTAGCAAAGTTGCCCATTTAAGGGATGGCATTTTGATATTTTGAATCAAGCAAGAATGAGTGGCACTTTGTAACCACTGAAGAGTTGGTTGATAGCCTAAACACCTGTCTTACAATCGTTTAAAATGTGGAGCGAATGCACATTGATCTACAAAAATATCTTAAAAGCCAAATTGTTTTTGGATCAAAGTAGTGCATAGAAGACTTTAAAGGAAGGATTTTAGCCACGCCCAATTAATGAGGCTTATTTAAGTGAAAACATTCTTTTGTAGTCAAAGTAGGGCTCTTTTTACGCATTAAGTATTGGTATAATAAGAATTATTTGACGTTATTTTGATATTCGAAAGATCAAAATAGCACCGTTATTTTGCTATTTGTTTTACAGATCATTTAAATTCAATAATTTCAACATGGGAAGTTACGATCGACCCCACCCGGAGGAGGTGAGAAGAGTTTATCGACGCTCATGGCATTTTGCCCTCTGTGCTGCCATTTCATTCCTCACGCTGGGTGTCGTGATTATGCCCTTTGTCTTCTACGTCCGCAATTTTATGGACGTTGTCTCTTTCAAGATTTGGGTAAGCAATGAAATTTATCTCTAATTACTACCTCTGATCTCTCAAAAATTGCAATTATGGGCTCTAACCAGTCAGAATGATTGAGCGGAATAGAGCCAATTTATCTTAGTTAAAGTGTCAAGGATTGAGCAGAAGTAACTTTAATGCGCTAAGGTAGGCGTGGAGCCCAGTCATCTTTGTAAGGGTATGATTGATTAAAAATTTACTCTTTGCGGCATGCGATAAAATAGAGACCCTTTGCTAGGTCCCCCAAAAGTAGTTTTAGATTCCTTGAGCTAAAACTTGAGGAATGTATTTTAGTTTATAATGTATTACATTATTATACAATGCTTAAAACCGCTATGTGAGTTTGCTTTGTGCTACATGGCATACAGTTGGTCACAACCAGTCTTTATAAATGTCCAACCTTGCGTTATTAATGTGATGAAGCAATTTTCAAGGGAAATAGTGTGTTCCAGAAGACATGCGGTACTACCGCAAAAACTACTATTGTTGATTTCATATGAGAAGGCAACCTTTATATGATTAGAATAAACAAAAATTTAGTGACAAATAATAAGGCGAGGCTAGCAATGAATAAGCCTTCTGACGAAACCAAACTTAAAACCAAATCTGAGGTGCATTCTAAAATGCATGATGATCCATGGTGTTAGCACAATAAAATGAAAATAATGAAGAGGCAGTCATCGTAATGAGCTACGCAGCATTCTTTTCCTTACCCGTTAGATATACTTGGTACTAGTAGCACTGGTCACCTCCGCAGCAGTGGCTATTTTCATGCCAGTCCTTTGGGAAGGTATTTAACTGCACCGTCTGCGACGGGCGCAACTGCAATCCCGAACCAAACAGCACATAATTCCTCAGATTGAATTTACTAATGAGATTCAAGACGATGATACTCACTCGTCATTCTCTTGAGGTCAGGAAGCTGTGATAGGAGTCACTTGATTAGTTTTTTAATTAATAATTTGGACCAAGACAGGAATCAGAAGCAAGCATTACAGATACTATTAATCAGAGAAGTTTAAGGTCATTCAAAGCTCAAGGCAAAGGGCAACACACCTCTATCATCATTACAAAACTATTTTAAAATGGATGGCTTCTAAGCATGTGCGAAATCGAGTGTAATTTAGTGAGTTAGAACTAAAAACAGTTGAATCAAGTTAACCAAATGGGTTGAAGTTGAATAAACTTATGCGAACCAAATGCATTAAAAGCACCATTGACAGATCACATGAATGCTTTTAAGGAGCCAATATTCATAAGCATTCTGAATGCAGCGCTTGCATAAAACAAGCAGCTATTTTTGTTTAAGACCAATAATTGCGATTCAATTGAGGGATACCACAACACTTCTTTTCCTTCCACGGCGGGCAATAATAAGTCCCCTCCACCATTGTTTTTACAAGACCAGAATAAATTTTGCCATTATGAAAACTTTTAAAACCATTTCTATTTGTAAAATGGAGAATGACTGCGTGCTTGCCCGGTAAGTTGGCCCTAATTGTGGGCGCTGACTGTGGCTCTTCGCACCTCGCCAACGCCTAGCCTAAGTGGTGTATGGCCATCAAGTTCCTTTGTTAGCTCGTTCTGTTCGCTAAAATTCTGCCACTAAATGCGTGAAGGATACTGTGACAGTGCGAATCTCTTGATGCCACAAATGTAGAACAATTTTTAAATGCAATGTCCGCCTGAGGATGTAAGCAGTGAACTTATTTGTGTTGCAGAATTGGAGAACCAGGTGAACGGAGGAAGACCATGTCAACAATGTACAATGTAGCGCATTTACTAAAAGACTTATAAATTTTACTATTTAAGGTGATTTATATATGGAACATTTTATAAGCGTTTTGCTTTGCAGCTATTTATTTATTTGCTCCTGCGATTTTTTGCTAGGTTAATCCGACTAAAGAATATAATAATGTCAACTTGGCAGCAAACACCACGGAATAGAATTACTGCTAGTGGAATAGGGTTGATATCCTTGACACCTTTGAGGATTAGGAAATGAGCATAAGATCTTCCTGTGAGGTATCTAAACGTGGTTTTGATGCTAAAAACCAAACTGGGATAACGTGATCTTCATGCACAGTCATCACGGTTCGCTTGTTATGTAAACGCCTGCCAACATTTACCAGAAAGGGCTTAAAAGCGAGGTCAATAGTATTCACGTTAATTTTAGAACAATAACGTTAACTATTTCCCATGATTCATACGTGAATATTTCCTAATTAAGTAGCGTTTTCAAGCAACGCATCTACCAAAGCTACGTTTTTAGTAAGCATATACACTGAAAAACTGCTACACAAATCTAGAGGTAGCATGCGCGTTTCGATACACTTGGTCTAAGCACAGCGACTTACTCGAGACAGCCCTTAGGAAGAGATAGTGCATCAAATGTTCTTGTGTGAGACAAATTCGAAACTTATGACTTAGCAAAACTCGACAGAACATCGTTCTGCTTGATAGAAAGTTAGTGCACTTCTAAGCTCATGCAATGATTTTGCTGACAACACTGAGGAAGAGTAGCCTCTGTAAAAGATCGCTGAACCTTGCAAGTGAGTGATGTGTTCACTGCGAAAACTACGTTTTACAAATTATATAGCAGCGGATTGTGAACAGTATATAATGCATACATAAATTTGTCATCTGCCTGCTTGAGAAAGGGGACCACTCAGTCGATTTTAGCCATCCAGACTAACGCTTGGTTAAGAAATATTTAAGTTGAGTAAAATGTTTTCGTGCGATTAGCTAAGCATTTGCCTTAAGAATTCGTTATCTTTTGCAATTCAAAGGCATAGTCCCGTATCTTTAACTTTGCTCTTCTGCATTCTTGCCCCTGTGCTCAAAAAATATTTCAAAATAACCCTGCAACGCAAAACGTTCAAATCGACTTTGGTTGATACCAGATGGCAAAGTAGACCGCTTAAAGATCTACTTTGAAGAATCAAATGTAGCGGAATTCGGGAACAAAAACAAATCCAATTGCATAGTGCGGTTATGGTAGACAAAGTGAGGTGAGTCTGAGAGGCTGAAAGCAAAGGGTCATTAAGTGCCCTACATGATAATCGAGCCAATTTGTGCTACTGAATTAGATCTAGTAAAATGAGCTCAACGCCTGGTATTATGCTCAAAAATTTTAATTCAAAGAATTGAAGCGCTGTTAGGACGAGTTGTAAGCAACATAATTCAATGCTAATTTGTGCAGAGGCGTATAATGGTCTGCACCTCATGGTTGCCAAAATGGTGGCCTATTTTGAATATCCCAAAGGGTAACAAATAGCCAGAACGAAAATATCTGTAGGAAAGGGGTATAAGAGTAAAGTGAAAAGCTAGAAATCGGAACCACTACTGAAAAGTGCAAATTTATTTACTATTTGCATGACCATTGGGCATTGATGGCCTAGGCGAGCATAAGTTTATGAGTGTGAGTTTTGCCTTTTTGAACCGGTAGTACCAACTTGGTAAAAAGGCGATCTGTATTAAGATAACATGAAGAAATTAGACTATTAAAAGTAAAAGCTTTAGCTGCTAAACTCAAAGTTAAATATAGGAGTACAGACGGTGTTGCAAAGAGGGGAAAGAATTGTTATGATGAACAGGGTAAAACAAAATATGGAGCTAGAGATTTCATTGCACCCGATAAAGATTTGATCAAATTTTACAAAGCACTTATAAAATTTTGATAAAGCTGGAAAAAAATGAACGGCAATCTTACAAGCCCTAGAAGGAATTTTCCTCAGGATTTTACAAGCACTCCGTCTGGTAACCCGAAGAGTCACAAAACCTTAGTTTTAGTGTCATCGGAATTCTATTCAAAACAAAAGATTTTAGTGCCTTTCCAAAACAGTGGTTGCGAGTTCATTCTAATACTGTGTTGTAACGGTTGTTAAAAGTTTGTTTAAAGGAGGAATACGACTTTGAAAATGGCAGAAATTCAGATATTTTTACAAAATGTTCAAATTGGCCAATCGAAATTGCCTGTACCGCTGAGATTTTCTAGGAAGCGTGGGGAAAAAGGCAAATGTTGATGCTGAAGTCTTATCGATCGGTGGCATTGTGTGCAGTTCAAATCCATGTCCTATCTAAATTCTACTACCTTTGAAAGAGTCGCCATTTGTGAAATGCCCACAAATTGGATTGATCCTTTGTTGTCATTTTCATTCTCCCCTATTCGCATATTAGTCCCTGCCTACACTTAATGAGAAAAAGTAATTTTGGAATCAACAGCGTTTATCGTGTAACTATGCTATTACCTCAATTAGTTTCAAGTGTCAAGGTGAAAATTTCTTTTGTTAGTTGGGTTAGTAAACATAAGGTCAATGAAGAATAATGATTTATTTTACTTCATTGTAAAAGAGGACCATATATTTGTTCAGCACTGGATGCCAACAGTGCCGTAGTTATTTTGATTTGGTATGCCAGTATCAATTAATTTAGATAAATAGCAGTATTCTGCCACTTGTATTTCAAAGTTCAAATCATCTGGAAATAGTCAGATTAGTCTGCTATCTTTTGGGACTGCAATATTTGTGTTGATTATGCGTTATACGGCATTTCTCTTGGGAAGGAAATTCGAAATTGATAGATCATTTCACAAGATTCTCTGCTGTACCTAGACATTTACATCGAATTTGGATTAAATTCTTGAGAGAAACTACGGAAAACTCCAAATGAAATGAACCAATTTGGGGCGCATCTCTTTGCCTTAACGTCAGTACAGAAACGTCCACCTCTCCACTCCTGCACCGGTTTTACCTTTGTTGTGAGTTCGCGACAAAATGATTTACCAGGGAAAAACTCACAAGCGTTAAGGCAATCTGAAGAATTCTAGCCCTTTCATTCCAAACACAAGCACAATAGATTGCGGGATTTTATACTTGTTAAAAATTCTAAACCGCAGCAGTCATGAACAGCCGTAAATAAATTTTTCTAGGATCCTCTCGAACTTAGCATAGCATACTGGTTGACCTCATATGCCGCATTTAGACCTAAATGAAAGCAGAAGTAGAGCTTGGAACTAGGGAATGAGTCCCGTCATAGCCGACGCCTTTAATCAAGGACACAAAATCGGCATGAGGAATTTTGCCTTATGAATGCATTCTGCCATTAAGTGACTGGTCACGAAATCAGCACACAGTATTTGAGGTCATTTTATCAGAAGAAGGGTCAAAGATAACTCCAAAGTCAAAATAAACGCTGTGCAATGAAAGAAAACAAGCTTATGATTGATTGAGTGAACTTTATATTTCTCCCCTCAGTCCGTTTTAATCCAAACCGTGCAAAACAGAATCGAATCGCATTCCAATATATTGGAATCCCTTTAGCAGTGGTACATGGAAACTTTTGTTATTTTTGTTTCTTTGTCAAACTGCTTCTGGCAAAACTGGGCCAAATATTTTATTGAGTAATGAGTGTGATGCATTTTATTGCATATCCAAAATCGTCTAGACCGAGTGATAGCAAATTCAAGGTCGTTCTCAAAAGGCTGACTTGGTAATAAACAACCAAAAATTTTTGACAAAAACACCTAATCATAGCAAATGGAGCGTTTTGCTACCAGCCAAAAGCAGCTCTGTCAACTCGCAAACTTTAGAAACGTTGATAATATTAGAGTCTTAGCTTTGCAAATGAGATGGGTCTGCGAGTTGTTAAGATTGCAGGAAGCAGCACTGTGAATTTAACTCAAAGAAGCATATATGGCAGCAAAGGCTACAAAAATTAGTTCTTTAGGGTCAACAAGACAAAACAATAGAATCAAAGTAACACTTTTGCCTTGGTACAAATTTATCATCGCTTTTCTTTACCTGCCTTGAAACGATTTTAAGTAGCACAATCAATTATGGATGCTTCCAAGTTATTAACTAAGTTAATTTAGGCCACTTTGATTCTTAAATTACACTATTTGGTGCCGACTGAATTCTTTAGCCCGATTAATGTAGCGTGAATGGAGGATTTGTGGGTACGTTAGTTTAACTTTTAGTCGGGATTGATCAAAGAAAAGAATCTCGAAATCCTCCGATATGTCTTTCTAAACTGTCTTTAGGTCTTTTTATAAATTTACGAAGAAATCTTGGCACGTTCAATGATTGCAAAACAGAAATGTGAATTATTAGCCAGTGCTTGCTAATAAATTAAAAAGTTCACGAATGCCGTCAATCGCTCTTCTGACAATAAGCAAAGCATAATTTTCCCTGACAGAGCTTGGCCTTGTCTCTGGGACATAAAGGTCATTAGTTTAATAAGTATTCGGTTAATTTAAATTTGTCACTCGTAAATGAGACAGTCACTTTGGTTGCCTTGTTGCACTTGATATGCCAGCAAAGTTAAAAGCAGGCCTGGTACGGCCCCTCATACTTGTTAAATATAGTAACTCATGCTGCACTTTTATGCCATTATCCATGTAAGATAAAGAATTATTGCATCAAATATGTACTTTGAAGATTAGTAACAGGCATGATTTAGAGTGAATGACGTAAGCAGATGTGACCTTTTTTTCTCATTATTCACTTACAATCCATTTTGGGTGTCCTTACATGGTCTAGGACTACCATTGAAAGAAGGAAAGATAGCTTTAACTTAATCATGCAATGCAGTTAAGATAGATCATGCAAAAGTAGTGGTTTTAATAATGAAAATTTAAAACCACTTTTGCATTTCAAAGCTTGCTGAGAACTACAAATGTGCTGACCATTTTAACCAAGGGTTACTTTTACACCTTCACTGTGTTCCAGCTTTATTTGTGCGCTTAATAAAATCTGACAGTCCAAATGATTCACCGAACACAATCCGCAAGTTCTGCTGATGCTGTAGCACCCCAATATTCCTTGGGGGCAAAAGAAGGCACAGTACTAGGGCAGAATAAATATATTCTAAAAACAGATGGACTGGGCGCTGCTGGCATGGCCCGGAGGCTAGGCATCCGGGTAGTACAATTTGACCACCCAAGGGACCGATATCGGCAGTCCGAACAAGCAAAGCATTACATAGCACCTTTCTTCATTCGAGTTTCGTCCCCGACACTTTCCTTGGTAAGCCTTTCGTGTCAGCCATCACAACGTAATCAGTGCTGGGAGAAGCACCCACGAGCTAACCGTGCCAGTCATCGAGATTTGAGCGCAAGTGTTCTTGCGGTGCCATAAATTCCACGTAGCACTCGATGAAGCAAAGGTGTGTTTCTAAAATTCTCTCCTATCACGATAATGCGTCCCAATGGGATGATGGAGGTATAAATCAAAGTTCCCGAATGGATCGAGACACACGCAACACATTTTATGATTTTAGGCTTTTTTGATGCCATGGGAGGAACGTGGGGTATCGTGGAACCCTGAACAAATGAAGCAGTAGGGACGCATAAAAAAGGGATTTTACGCGGGCTAAATGTGCAAAGCATAAGCCGATGCTATGAAATGGAGTCCCGCACATTCTACACCTGTAGATACACATTTCGGCGAAGGGAGGCGAGTTGCCCGAGAATTTGAGAAAGAGCTTATGGAAATGCTTGACCACAATGTTGCTGATCCCCCTTGGTGATTCTAATGGATTTAGAGTTCACGGCTAGCGTCGCTTCAGTTGTTAATAGCTTCCTTGCAGAACATGAGGGCGAGGGAGATGCCGAAGATGAACGTCGACCTCAGCCCTTCTGTTATGGGATGTCAGAGGTTCTCCCGACCATAGCACATGCACTTCTTCTATTCCGCCAACGCTTGTCACAAGCGGTGTAGATCAGGATAGAAATCCATCAAAGCTGAGTCCGCTTTCCGCCGGCACCAATGTAGCGTCCTGAAACTTCCTTTAAGGCAAAAGAAGGCATAGTACTAGGGCAGAATACATATATTCTAAAAGCAGAGGGATTGGGGGCTGCTGACATGGCCCGGAAGTCAGCCTACCGGTTAGTACAACATGGCCACTCAAGTGACTGGATGGGGCAGTTGGAACAAAATATTATAGATGCAATCACCTAATTTTTCTACGCTGAATTTTATATTGCGAGCCGCTATTTATCTCCTTAAATCAATAAAAACATCAAAGCAGGATTTTCTTTGAAAATAAAAATTAATTTTACCCCAAGTTTTGATTTTAGGTTACATAGAGAAACGCAAAATAGTTAGTAACATGCTAGACACAGAAAATTCTGGAATCCAATTTGAACAACGTCACAGTTCCATTGAACCAGAAAAACCAATTTTGAGGATTGGTTCTCGCAAAATAAGTTCCTTCAAAATTTGCCATTCCTTTAAGAAGAACATTGAGCAGTAGGTAGGCTTCTGTTGTCATACGAGCGGCAATTTTCGGCTGAAATACAAATATTTTTACCTTAAATTTTTGCTGTTTGGTTATGCAACAAAGCAAATATGTTAGTTATTACGTTTTAAAGGATCCACCTCTAGTTTAACAAATATAGTACCCTGTTTGCCCATTCGTTTGGAAATTTCGTAATTTGCGAAATGTATTGAATAAATGTAAGTATTTCTTTAAAAATGCATATTGTTCTCGCAAGAATCTGATCAGTCGGCCACAATGATGCCCCAGTGTGAAGTCGTTTGGTGTAAGCTGTATACGTCAGTAGGACTGACATTGGGATGAAAGCGGTAAAAGACAATAAGTAAAAGAGAAAGACGAGTGAAAAACATTCAAACAAGTGTAGCGTGATGCGATTGAGCGCCAGTCCGCAAGTCTTAAAATCCACATGGCTGGGTAGGGAAGGAAAAAGTGACTCATGTACAACCGGGTTATCAAGCCACTTGGTCCATAAAAACAACTTGCTGCCGTAAGGCTTTCATAATGAGAAAAACCTTCACACGGGGTGAAAATTGAATGTTGGCAAAGTGGGATTTTGATGCCTCGGAGATTACTGCCGACATTCAACGCTTTGTCATACGAATTTTATTCTGAGTTGATATACTAATCCTTTGGGGTGCACGAATTCCAACTTTTATGATTGGTTCAAATTACGAGACCATTTTAAAACACCAAACAGCAATAAAGTGCCTACTATGTCAATGAATTATTTTGGGATCAACATCAAATGAATTCGTTAAATTCCACAAATTCCAGTTAAACAATGCTGCCTAAATACATCAAATTCGTGAGTACATAATAATTTGCCTTTATTTCCGTCTCATTTTTATTTTTACATAAAAATTGCATACAGAGGATTTGCCTAGAGGTTATTGTTGTGCATTTTTCTGGCGAGTTCAAGAGCGTATAATAACAAGCCTAGTGCTGTTTAAATAAAAGATGTGAAGGCTAATTCTATAATCTTAAGCAAATTGGTAAAGACTCATTATTTTTCCTCCCTTCCCTTTATGAAAGAATATCGCAAATTACCGTTGCAAATGCTTTGCTAAAACAAGGTGGTTGTGTAATAATGTGAACACTAATCGGTCAGAAGATGGCTTATAATACGAGAGGTAATAGAGGTCAAAATGGTAGTTGAGGGATAACTATGTATTATTTTTCATAGGCTTGGCTAAAGACACCATGTGAAATAATTTGTCAGGTGGCAAGGCTTTTTAATAAGTAGCTGCATTACACAAGGAAAAGATTACTTGAATTAAGACTAAAAATATAAAAGCCACAATTAAAGACGATTTTTAGTTTAAATGCACTTGAAAAACATAAAATTGATGGATTTTTGTAAGGGTTCTTCGATTGAAATTTTGTGTTTGTTCATTTAATGCAATATAGCTGTCGAAGTATTTGACAATTTTAATAATGACCTATTTCGAAAGGATAATTAAAACAAGACGAAGGTTATTAGGACCTGCTTTTTAATGTATAAGTAACATAATTTAACTGTCTGGTAGATACTACAAATCTGCGACATTGGTTGCGAAATTCCCAATACGGCGCTGCCAACAAATGCTAACTCCATGACCGTTGGCCTTAATTCGCTTTCGCTGCGAGAGCAAAAAGAAAAAGAATGCTCAATAGGATTCAAATAGTGGCAGGTCAAAGTTAAAAGCTCTATATTCAGGCAAACGTTGCACCACCGAAAGGCTTTTTTGAAGTAGAGCCACGCCCAGAGCACCGGTGCTAATGTGGAGAGTGATGTCGGTCATTCTGTGGGTGCATAGAGCTGTCCGGGGGATATTTGTTGCAATAGTATATTCATGCTTGTTAGAACTAATAGAGTTTGGGCTATTAAGGAAAGATCGACAAATAGACCCTTGCGTAATTGCAAGCGTTCGGTTGGATTTTTGCTGCACTGTAAAGAAAAGAGATGAGCCACTTACGAACAAATTTCTTAAAGGGTTACTCAGATGAATGTACAAAACCTTGATTAAAATCTAATTGTACCATAAAGCTTTACAATTCAATCTAAAACATTTGACTTCGTTTCCATTTTTTTAAAAGTTGCATATTTAATAAATTGATTCCAACTGCCAGTTTCACTAACTGCAATAACATGAGTATAGTTCGAAATTTAAACGTCCACTATGAAAAGGAATTTAATTTTAAGCTCTTGTCTGAGTAGCAGTGTTATTGTGATTAATCCTGGTTGACTAGTTAAACGAACTAAACGAACTAAACTAACTAGCACTACTTCGAACAAGAAGAAAGAGTACAATTCAATAACAACATCTTCGTATCAAAGAGCAAGAAGTGTTAAAAGTGTTTGAGAAGCCATCCTATATTATTAGACAAATGGGTGTTTCAAAGACATTTACCACTACAGAGAGAAAAGAGACTAAACCAATCAGTAATTTAAAGGACAGTGGTTTGCATTGAAAGAAGTCGATGATAGTGAAAAATGCAACAATTGTAGTGATTGTTAGGTCATATTTTGAGTATTAGAGTCAAAATAAACAAATGCAATATGGTAGCAAAATTTTAGAAAAGGGCATAAAGATGGTGCAGTCTCGCGTATTAGGCGTTTCCAAACCTTACTAAGAAATGTTGTGATTTTGGAACCAACACTATAAGATGCAAATGGTGGACGATGTTATAGTACGGTAATTGCTTGTATCGTCACATAGTTGGCCATATTGCCCTCGCTGGGTGGGCTAGCCTCTGGACCACGCCAGTAGCCCCACTTCATTCTTTTGCTAAAAAATGTGCATGGCTTCCGAGAGCCATGTCCTCTTTTGTCCTCAGAGACGTCTCGAGCCTCGACGATATAGCTGAATCATTTCCACTTATTTGGAGAATCTGAGACCTGTAGCAGAAAACCTTCAACTAAATTAATTTTACTTATTAAACAAATGCACAAGGAACTTGACAATTGCAAGCAATTGAAACTTCATTAGGGACAAATATTATTGGGGTGCAAGATAAAATACAAGACAAACGGGATTGTATATGCTAAAATTTTTGAGTAAAGGCTTTGTTAAGATGATTTTTAATAAACATGAGACCAGAAACTATAAGATTCAGTGGTACTCATAAAGAAGAAAGTTTATTTGTTTTTATGTTTTGTTCAAGATTGTGCTGAATTACTCATTTTAAAATTTGCAGCTCCCATAAACAGTTCTCAGGCGTATGGAGTGAGCCTTTCACGAATGACTGTATCAATGCTAAGTGAATAATTTTCATCAAATGTGCTTTTTTAACAACCTTTTTGTAAAGGCAACAAGCTCTCTGACTTTGTTTTTGTTTACATGACCCCTTTCTATTAAAAATATCCCTAATTCTGATGCCAAGGAATTCTGGTAGTTATTTGGGCAGGTTTGTGGCAGATGAAAGTGGAAAATACGCCCCTTCTTTTACTCAAAATGTTCACGTCTTCTTAACCGAAAGTTCAGTGGCATAAGGTCTAATAAGTAACAACACTTTTCTGAAATTAGAGAGGCTGCTCTTGGCTAATACGTTTCTGCCATATTAAATAATGCAGTTTAATTGATACACAGACACCAAGCAGGGTCGTAGTGGAGCAATATGGGTTACGTCTGAGGAGAACTAACAGAGACATGTACGCATCCCATAAAAATGGTCAGAAGGCAAAGGAGTAATAGTATTACAGCCCGGCTAATTTTATTAATCCTTCGCAACATACCTTCGTTGTTCTCCTTCATTATTTATAGTAAACAACCCACCTGCGTTACCAATATGGTAAGTTTCCCTGCAGAACCGTTGCATGCAACCAAATTTAAGTGAAAATTCAATCATAAAAGTTTCTTTGCGTGGTTATTTTATTACTTGTCATACCAAAATGAATGATATTGCAGCTACTTAAAACATCTAAACCTAAAACTGACATAAGAGGAAAGGAAAAATTCCCATTTACACCTGGCGAATTTTGGGCAGTCTCTCCATGCTTATGGGAGGAGATAACTTCGGTAACACAGACAAAACACCAAAAATAATTCCATAAAGGGCTGTTAAGCTAGTGTTCACTCGAAGTTATTAGAGTTTGACACCATTAAAATAATGTTACGTCAGCTAGTATGTTAAACAAAATTTAAAGGTGGTATAGGCCAGAAGTGCACAGAGTATAAAACGAAATCAACTTCAAAATATGTATCGTAGCTTTAATGTTTATCCACTTTATGGGCCTACCAAAACTTGGATTTTAAATGCCAAAAAGTGATGTCTAGTGCGGATAGCTGGCTGCTTATTCGATTCGCATTCAATTCTCATCACAACTTTTGGCAAAATGCAAGTATATGCCACACCAGATGAACCAACAGGAAGTTGGGTCATAGTAGCCGCATACTCTGGTTCCGTCACTATGATTCCAATGCCTTAAACCCTGCCTTATTACTGTTGTAAGAGAGATGGCATTCAGAGTGAAGACCACTCTCAGCGCCACAGTAAACACTACTTGACGCTATGTCTCTGGGTTACCAAATCTGTTTTGCAAAAGACAGCGTCTAAAATAATCATCTAAAGTTTTGCGGTGAAATAATCACCCACAGTCGTAGGGAGATTAGTTGGCATCTATTAATGTCTCTTATCGACAGCTACGAGATGTATACATAAACTGTTGCCCGAGAATGCGGCATAATAGCCAACTTTTAATATTAGGATTGGTCAGATTAATCCCACTTACTGTACTAAGAGATTCCTGTTTTTCCTTTAAGGGTTGAATCAAAGTATGAATAACATCATTAGAATCTAATATAACAAAGCAAAGTAAAGGTCAATCTCACACATGTAAATGACACTTCGTTTTAAAAGAACTCAATGCAAAGCTCACACCTTGCAAAAATATTTCGGAATGGTTTGTAACCCAATCAATTTAACAATCTGTAGGCATATTTAACGTCCTTTCAGATTTTTCCTAGCCAAAAGACGTGCTATTCTAATGTTCAAAAATTTTATACTGTGAATGCACACAAAATTTAGGTAATCGCTTCTTCTACCTTTGAGTAATATACTTAAGAGGATTTTGCAACGTGTAGTTTTATGTGTTTTGCAACAACTGATCGCGTCCCAAGACCACCTTGAGGGCAAAAAAAAGAAAGGAAGAAAATTGGGGCTGATGGCATGTTTCAGAGGCCAGTCCACCCGGCACAGGCAATGTGGCTTTTTATTTGATCGTTACCGAAACTGAGGGTCGAAAAAGAACATTACATAACATGACTCTTCATTACACTTTAAAAGCCGTAGATGACCCACCCACCAGAAGCCTCAAAATCACACCTTTAAATGATTGATGCTTTTCGAATTTGGCCAATAAATAATACCGGAGCGGGGAATTTCATGCAATAAACGGTATATGGGTTATTAAACTTTATTAGTTTTGTGCATTTTTAGACTCCTATGCAGTGTACAAGAGTTATAAATGTTAAGATAGTCTAAAAAATGAAAAGCAAATTTTGCTGTTGTGACAAAATCTTACTAACAGCTGGTGTGTCCATCGTTTATCTGTTTCGTCCATGCAAACACAATTGGTCACCTGAATCGCTTATAACAGCTAACTGTGACTTGGAAATAAGTAAATGCCACTGTTATTGTTGCAAACTAAAATAGTCTAAATACCTGAATTAAGGTTGGCCGTTGCGTTATGGAATTTGTTGGGCCACTACACACTAATGTATGTTTAACAAACAGTCGAATTGCCTTCAAAATAACCTATGTGACCGTTTAATGGTAATCTCCACATTGCAGCTAGAAACCCTGAGTGGCTGTAGTGTCTTCATCAGAATCAGTACCTTTTCAAAGTTGGGGTTATTTAAACTTTTGATACTGGCTGCAATCAGATTACTTCTAACCGATGCACACACATAAGACATTAAGAAGGCTGTGGTTTCAGTAAGTTCAAGCAGCTATTCTTTTTGCTTGTAAAGGATCACATCCACGAGCCTTACTGTTTTACTAAAAACCATGACGGCAGGCATAAGAGCTTAATTTTTTTAGAAAAAATTACCTAAAAATAATTTTTTTAAAAAGTGATGCGGTTCCGCGTTAGTGAAGATATTTACAACTAAATAAAGCCGATTTAGATTAGCATTTTTGAAAGAATTAAAATTGGCACTGAGCATTCAAGAATTACTTAGGAAGCTGTTAATTATAGTGTGCCAGTCTACCCCAAAACATCGGTAGGATCGTTAATGTATTCCGGGCGGAAAGGCATTGGCAATGAGTAGGGCAAAGGAAGCAGTCCATATAAAACGCAAAAGGGGTTCAATGCTGAGTGGCTTAGAAGTTTTGCTAAAATGAACACAAAATTAGCACTTTAATGCGCTGTTATGAGGCAATCGCACCACCTGGCTTACAGTAAAAAGCGCGTAAGAATGCACTGGTGCCAAATAGCAGGCATTTGACTAAAAACACTTGCTATTTGACACGAATAACTGAGCTCTTATGTCAGTATAACCTTTTCAAACCTTGGTTCTGGGTAGTGGCCATTAATCAAAAATGGCCATTAAAGCGCAGATTACGACTCCTCATAAAGGAGACACTGAAAGTATTTATTGCAAAGCAAAAGAGATTACACGCCATTAAGCGTCCCTACGATTAATGTGCCAAGGATATAAATGGCAAAATTAATTAATTTGATGCAAAATTTTTGGTCATTTAAGGTTTGCCTGTGAGTACTTTCTAATAAAGACCTCTTAAGAGCACTGATGATTTTAATACAGTGCTTTTTGAATCGGCTTATTTACACATCTGACTATTGGAAGCAATATAAATAGGCTTTTATGTCTCATCTTTGTAGCCATTTGCAGTGCATGACATTAATGGACTATATTGCGATAACCCAAATAATTAGTGGCATAGTTTATATATTTTAGTGTGACTGGCTTGTCTCCTATTTTACAATCGCGAATTTTGCGAGGGCAACAATTTGGAGGCCATAAAATAAAAATCATAGTAATGGACATATTTCTAAGACCCACACCATGAAGTGTTTTTTGCAATCTTGTTTCCGACTGGGTCTCCATCATTACAATTTAAAGTAGCGTCTTTTTACAAATTAGAAGTTTGATTTCATGCAATTTTACCAAAGTTAGGCCGGCCTTCCTCACTAATTATATTTAAACTTATTTTGGGAAATGCAAGGCAATTTGTATGCCAATGTTTGCCATTTTCCACAAATTGTTTTTATTTAGAACAATGCTGCATTAAATAAAACCTAAGAGGTTTATTGCAACATGGACAGTGCTGTTGAAATTAATGCTGTTATCAACCTGAGGGTCTTACAGACGCAATAACGAAGGCATATTAGTAATTTCAAGTACGTATTCAGCCACAAAGCAGGTGCGCGTTTTAAAGACAGCGCTCTGATCTAGGAAAACAGTTGATTTGCAACTCGATACATTTCACTTGCAAGCTAATCCCTAGAAATGCCAAGTGAACAATAAGTAAATTCGTAGGAAAAACATGTAGTGAACCATGCTAAGAAAGTGCTAACTCCTTTCCAAAATTTTGCACATGAGCAGAGTGAATTATGCAGTGCAACTTATGAATAAACCCGTAACCCTATTTATCGAAGCACGAATAGTTCCCTCTGCCATTTGGAATGTTGTACTCACACAATTAAATCTGCCGCCAGAAATTACTCCAAAAAGTTGCTTCTAATTAGAGAGCAATGTAATAAAAACTTTAGTTCGCGTTTGATGATTTTATAAACTCTTAAGGTGTATTTTGCCGTAAATGTGAATGCAAACTCTTTTTCTTATAGCTATTGTTAATGTCATCTTTATAAAGAGAGCATCATTATTTATTTTTCTTTCCATGCATATTCCTTAAGTCGACCTCTAGTTGGATTAAATGGAATGAAAAGCAGCACTAAAATTACTCTTCTTCTTGCCAAGACTGTAAGGTTAGGTCAAATTTATGATTGTGCCAACTTGCTGATAAAAGAGACATCCGGCCACAAAGTTTGCATTAGAAACAAGTTCTAGTTTCTATATTAAATAATGTTTTATAAAAAATTCGAAAACATGAGTAATTTTATGATTGATGGGGGGGCCTTAAATTTAATAAATTCAGCCTTCACCTACTACTCCCACTAATTAGTCGCAAAATAGTTAAACCCTTTTACTGGAAATAGTTTTATTAATTTTCAGCCTGGTCTGCGTTTACAAGCAAGAACGCTAATAGGTCAGATGCCTTACCGATGAAAGAAAATAGCGAAGAGGCTTTTGCAAGGAATTTAGAACCAACTTTTTGAGGTAGAAATAAAAACTTTAGTAATGATTACTTGGATGGTAAAAAACAGTAAAGTTTTATTAAAGTTTACCGCCTGCGCACTAAATAGCAGATGATCACTCAAATTAGTTAAGGAATATTGGATTTCGAACCCCTACGATGTCGACTTGCATAAATTGGCAGACTGTGACACCCACAGTTTTGACTGCTGACCGATTGCTGGACACACGGAGTGGATACATTCCTGCACATTTAAAGCATTTCAATGGACGACCGTTGTCACGTATATCTCTGCACAGTGATGGTCAGTCAAGAAAACTAGTCAAAAATACAAATCTGGCAACATTCCAAAATTGCGGTCTAAAAAGGCCCTGGGAAGCTTGGATATGCGGCATTGATTTAATTAATTAAAGATTATCACGAAGAAAATTTTCATTCTTGCTTGACCAACAAGCATAAAACTAGATTGCTAGCTCCTTCTGTTTCAAAAATACGACTTCGAAATGCGAATGATAACAACTGATGATTGCAGTTAAAGCCGTAATAATTTCTAAGTCTTATTTAGTCAAGTTTGTCAGTCTAGGCTAAGAAGGACTTTTTGTTCTATTTTAGTTGTTAACCCGATTTAAAGAGTCTTACAATAAAAAGGCGTTAGCAGATGAAGTAGCTAGCATAAAAATGCCTTAAAATATATGAGATGTTCGTTTTGTCTAATATTAAGAAGGATTAGTGCAAGAGCTAAGAGACATCTCGGGCGCCCTATTTTTCAGAGCAAAATTGCTGTCGGACAAGATGAACAAAGTTATGCAACACGGAACTGTTCTATACCTCCAACGTCCATGCCACCAAACGAAACCACTGGATGCATTTCCTTCCGTCGAAACAATCATTTAGTCGCACCGGAAGCATTAAAAGAAATCGCATTAAATTTGTTGCAACGATTGCACCCACCCCATTTGCTTGAAGCTGACAAATATGCACGCAAGTTTTAACAGCTGGAATTTACCAAATTTTACTTGCTTTTGTGCAATTTACATGCCAGCTAAATTCAGGCTTTCGAACTTCTGGTAGTTTTTTGAAATACAAGGTTCTTAGTTTCGCATAAACGGCAGAATTCACAGTTCTTCTAAAAAAAGTTAAGCAAGCAACAAAGTAAAGGAGATATTTACACCAAAGTTGATTTTAAGAGTCTTCAAAACGTGGCATCATTGCACAGTAAATTATTGTCTTCCCATCAAGGCATCCAGAATCGTACCGTCAGAAAGTCTGATTGTAGCTTTAACAAGCCAATCTAGTATGAAAAACATTATTGTCACCTTACAGCAGGGTTAGAGGGCTATCAGTATAGTCCGTCTGAAAGCATTAAAGCAAAGGACCTTCGAGTAATGAAAATAAGGGCAGCATAGAAAGCACTTTATAGCTATAAATTATCAGGTGTCTTTTCATGATTAAAAGATCCTCAAGTGCAGCGTATCATTTCGAATCCTTATATAGAATCGCATAAAAGATTTTTTTGTGTATAGAATGTACTTTCACATACCCGCTATAAAACTCAAAAGACTAGCAATAGTAGTCTCCTTGTAGTTCTCTACCTACTCCTCATCTTTTAGTGCCGAAAAACCTTCTCACATATAATTTTACACCCTGTTAGAGATCGATCTAATATTTTTTATGTATACGAGCAGAAAGAATGCGCTTTCAAAATTACTTTGGCACACTTCAAACTATCATTATGTGTGGCCGAGCGGATGATATCATAAATGCTTAGAATGGATACATTACCATAAATAAGCGAAAAATGACCCAAGTTTGCGCATTTTGTACACTCAAGTATTCAGATCATTTTATTTATCTACTTTAGTTATACCCTTTAGGAAAGTGAAGGTTGATTATACATTAATTAACATGATCGGGCAATCATAGTAGACAACCACATTTACGGGAATAGCTACACAATTGTTTGGTAAAGAAGCCAACATGGGGCTATACTAAATACTTGATGATTTCACCAGAAATTACTGGGTCTAAAAGGACCCACCGAAGCACCTAACTTGCACTCTTGCAGTTATCCCAAAACGCAATGTGTAGCAATGCAGCATTGAAGGTCTCGTGTTCTTAGTTAAAACTGCAATTTTACCTATCTAATCAGTTGTAGTGACGAGGTCAAAGTAAAGGACATTTAAAGCACACAAGATATTTTGATAGCCGGCAATCTCTTTTGCTCTTATTTCTGTTACCCATTACTCAGGTAAGCATTTACCCCTTTAGTTTGACTTCGCTTCTTTTAAGTGCCTTACCGTATACTATAACTCAGTTGAATGCAATGATAAGCTAAGCTTTAGGAGATGAGTCTGTTTAAGCAGGTATGTCACTGAAATAGATGGTGATAGTTTATTTCCTTCATAATAGTCTGTTCTGGCAGGCTAACATAAATCTTAGTTTGACAATCCCTTATGCTTATGGGTAATTCTAAAGCAAGACACAAAGGCATATAATGCATCCTTTGTGATACACTAAATGAGTAGAAATGAAGTAACACCGGAGCATTACATGCATTTGCACGGCACCATAGCTTATTGTCGTAAGTGATGGCTTGGCGTTCGAGTGAGCAGACATTTTAATTCTTGGCCGCGGGCATTGAATCAATGGGACAAATAAGTAAACAAGCAGAGGAATCAAATTAACAAAAAATTACTTGTTCTGAAGACGGAAGCATCTAACAAATGTGTGCACGAGATGCGAGCCTCATCTGCATTTACATGTTGCACTAGGTATTTGCACCCAGATTTGTAGTGTTTTCCACTGCGATTCGTGGTAGCACATCAATTTGTTTTACTGGTAATTCATCCGTATGAAGTAATTTTAAACAAATACAAGCCATCTTACTAAGAATTGATGCGTGCATTGTGTAAGAGTGTTAGATTTGCCCTTATGAAGGAATTAGGCGACCAGACAGTATTCAAGTGCAATGGGGTTTTAGCGCCCTGAGACTTCCTTAAAGGCTGAAGAAGGCATAATACTAAAGCAGAATATATACATTCAGAAAACAGAGGCATTGAGGTTGCTGGTATGGCCTGGACGCCAGCTTACCCGGCTAGGACTATATAGCCACCCAGGTGACTGAAACCGAAAGCGGCAGTCCGAAAAAAAGCAAAGTTTTGCAAGATTTCCTGTATCGTGGAAGCTCTGAGGGATTTTCACCTCCAGCATATTTTGTTCCTCTAAAAGATCAATATTTGCATGACTTTTGCACGAACTGATTAGGTCATTTTGCACAATGATTACCCACATGATCAATTGGGTGATACTTTGAGAATTAAATTCGCACCACAAGTCATTTTCCATAAAAATGGAATTGGCAATGCAAATAAAAGCATAATATCGTTGCAATGAGTGACATTAAAGTTAACAACGTGAGCATTTAATTCTTTATAAATGTTAGCTGTTGATGGGCGATTGTAAGCGGGCTAAAAAGAAGCATTAAAGCTAAGTGCATAGCCTTGGCGCTAAAGTCTAGATGAAGTTACGCATACCTTTGATAAATTCTCATCCCCAGACACAGTTCTTATCTTGAATCCCTTGCCTGCCATAATGTAATTTCCGCCCTGTTCGATAAGCAAAAGCGGTTGAAAATATGGGCACCTCATCCATTTAAGCACATGGAAGGAACAAAAGACCAGATCTTGCCTTCTATGTAGGGGAACACCGTGTATTATTTTGAATAGTGCGAAATCACTCTGATTGGCTTCACAAAAGAGGAATTTTGCAAAACCTGAGTATTCTTCAAGCCAAAGTGAAGATTTTCGAGACCATTAAGACTTAAGATGAGCACATTTATGGAGTGGGTGAGTATTAAAAGATAAATCCTTTTTAAAAACTTTATTCACAAATTCTTTGAGGGAAAAGTATTCCGAGCTATCAATGGGCCCAATAAAACCAATGTGGCATCAGAGTTTTCTACTTACTTGAGTGTCAGAGAAATGTGTGCTAATGAGGCATAGCCGCCAAGAATTCTTTCATGCAGGTAAAATCGCCTTAAAGATTTGCTTACCACTTCCACGACTTTGGAAGTGACAACTACATTTCGAACTCTGACTTAGTGATTGAGGCGGGAGTTATCAATCCAGCCTTCCCCTTTAATGCTAAAAAACACCTTACCTAATAACAATTGTAATGCTCGGGTAATCCTGGTTTCTTTTAGCACATTCATTTGTACCATGTTAATTTTCTCCTTTTCTTTTCTGTAAAATATAGATTGCCTACTTTACAAGAAAATTTTTTGCGCACAATTGAGCAGAATTGCACCTTCAAGCATCATAGCCACCTTTTGCCGTGATTACGCTGAGATTTCAAAATGGTCTAGACTCGCAGTCAAAGATGCAACTGATGGAGGGACTATATTTCCCAAACTCAGTCAGAGTGCTTTGATAAAGGATGCATGTTTTAAAGTGGGAAAGTTTGTTGCAAAAACGCTACACTATCACACAATGCGGTGATAATGAAATGCCCTGCGGAGCAATTTTCTGTGACTGGTAATGAGCAGCATTTCAGCATATGGAACTTGGGTAGCCCGAACATGAGACATGGTTTAATCATTGCAAGAACGCTCTACTTTTTTGGATTACCGACAGACCCACACTTGTGGCAACCTAACACAAGTGGATAAAAATAATAAGGAAGCTGTAACTAACGGCAAAGGACACCTGACTTGTCAGATGTTATTGTGAAGCGCCATGTACAACGAGGAAACCTAAAATTAATCTCGCTTTTGAATACTTCCTATGTGTTTAATGAAATTAGGAATAGTCAGCAGAAGTGGATGATGATTTCGCAGTTGAAATAGGTCTCACCAAGTCCACAGTGGTCGTTTATTCCTCTTGATGACTTCTTTATTTTAATTCTTTAAAAGTTTTAGTTAACTGTGCACACGTGTTGAGGGTATAGGTGTTGATCCTTGCCGCAGCTGTTTCTGAGGACGAAATCCAAACTCTCTAAAGCTCATAAAATAAAAGTTGTTTAGAACAAAGGGTAAACAAGTTAGAAAATTTTAATGCTAAGCGAGCATTTGCCTCCTTTCTGGAGACTAGTTATGTTTGATTTTTTACCAAACTGAAGTATCATTTTCGCTTGTCTCGTAAAAGACAAGCTAGCATTAATACTCACTACAATACCATTATATACTGTTGTTCATTTGCGTCTGTCCTATATGAGTGATTCTGTTTTTTTCGGAATTTCGCTTCGCTGCTACTTTATTTTAGTGTCCTTAATTTGCGCAAGTGCCAATTTAGTTTTGGACAGACAATAGTGTTTTGAAACACTGGAACCAAAATGTCAAAGATCCTTAGCCTCTAAAAATGATAAACAAATAAAAGACAATAATAAATGAAGTAAATATTCAACCAAGCACAAGTTTAGTCAGCAAAATTAGCCGAAATACAATCTTATGAGGGCCGCATGCCAAAACGTTGGTGTCACAGAAGGAATTTTGGAAAATTTTTATTATATTTTGGGGCAAAATGTTTACGAATTGGTTTTACACGTGAAAAATCATCGCCAGTTCCAATATTATGTGTTGCTAAAACTTAGATTTGAAGTCAGTTTCAATAGGTTATTTAACAACTCAACAAAGTGATCTTTATAGCTTACTATCCTTATTGTTAGCTTATTCGTGTATTCTCCTAATACTGTTAAATAAGGTTTACGTCTGCCCTGAACTATACAAAAGCACGAGTTGCATTAAATTTATATTTCTGAACATAAACATAGGGTTGCCGTGATCAGTCCATGGCCTTAAGGTTTCTACGAAAAAGTGAAATCTGTATTGCGACTTCATAAATCAGTAGGACTAACGGTGGAATCAAAGGTGAAGAAGACCATAAGTGAAAGAGGATGTGCGCAATAAGAATATTGCAGAGGATATCAGTACAACATGTTTCGTAGATAGAATGAGCGATTCAACTCGAAAATTTTCAAGATCCACGTGGCCAGATTAGGAATGAAGAGATAAGTAGTTATGGTAATAGTTATGGTACGAATGATTCCCTCAGTCACTTGGTCCATGGAAGCAAATTACTACTGTGATGCTTTCGCAGCAGAAAACGTCTTAATGGACGCAAAAGTATAGTCATTTACAGATAAAAATCAAGTATCTTAAGCATTTAATGAATTATTTAACCATTAATCAAAGCAATTTTGCCCCGAATTTTTCTAAAAACTTGTCGAAACGCTTAAAATCCGATTTAACTAGTAGGTTCTACCTGCGAGATCATTTTAAAACTTCAACTGTAAATGTAGTGTCTGCAATTTTTTGCATCATCTAGGATAAAGGTGAACAGAATTAAATAAGGTGCCTCTTAAGTGCATTGAACCACATTTTGCTTATGGACGAATAATTAGTAAATAAATATTTTAATGCTTAAGCTAGTATTTAAGTTAGTTTCTATTGTATATTTCACTCCAGCAAGGTCCAAGACCTCTAACCGGCTAGTGATTCCAAAAGCAAAAGTTGCTCAAGTTGGGGCTAAATCCTTGATGTAAATTACTTATGTCTCACTAGTTTCCTTCAACAATGATAAAATAATAAATTGGTAAAGTTGACCCACAACTTATTCACTGGCATGCATATGACATGTTGTTGTTTTTGCAGAGTCTGCAATGTGACAGTTCACTGCTCTAACATCAAATTGTTATATTTGAAAATTAAAACTTTGAAGCATGTTTATAGTCCACTTTTACTGCAACTTTTCAGTGATTCCCAAGCTGGTGCAAACCATAAAATGGCAGTTGGAAGAAAACACTCTCCTTAAAGTTGATCATTTTAAACAGGTAAGGATTGATTAAAGCATGGCACAGGAGGCAAAAGCTATTTAATTAAACATCTTCCCTTCATTTTAAAGGTGGCTTTATGCTGCCAGTAGATGATTTTATGGTCTTTGATTAACTTAAAAGCTGCACTGATTTGCCTGTGTGTCTTCCCTCATTAAATTGGACATCCATATTTTTGGGCTTCGTATTGCAATCTGTTCAGAATGCTTGAGAGTTACTAGGATTTAAATTTGCCAGAATTGTTAAAGTCACAAGTATATTGAGAAAAAATTGGCTATTGGCAATTGTATAAGGAGTGCAGCTGAAATGGGGAGGTAAACACGATGCAATCTGAAGAAAAAATGTGAAAATTTAAATGATCGACTAATAGGGATTTTGGAAGAATAAACTCTTATCATGATTTAATTTTGTTATAGAGCCAATGGGGCTAAAAACTCTTGCAACTATTGCAATATGGAGATAAAATAGGTGTGGTTTTGTATTTTAAGCTAGTCTTTTGATTAAAATCATTAGAAAAGTAGGTAGAAACTGTGCAGTAAAGCGTTCGCCTTGAAAATATTTAAGTTTAATGTGCAGGCTTTCTACACCCTATACCACCTCTAAATTCAATGACATTACGAATAAAGCAAGATTCGTCATTCCATACTCCCTATTATTTAACTGATACTAGTCAACTAACTGCTAGATATCAAATAAAATTTTGACTTTGCTACCACTAACCTGCAGTGCTGACTGTCACGCTTCTAACAGTCTTGTTAGTGAATAATAATTACACAAATCTTTATTTCCCACTCATTAGTGCTGCAAAAGAAGGCCTTAATAAGAACACTCAGCAGCGAGTTGGCGTCAAATGCACATTCTCCGACTAAACATCATATAATCAAGGAGCTCATTTGAAACAGAGTTACACCCATTACGTCAGTGTCTGTAATACTCTGTTTGTTCGAACTGCCGGTTTCGGTCATTTGAGTGGTGATATTATATTAGCCGTGTTGACAGCCCCCAAGCTCTCTGCTTACAGAATACATATTCTGCTTTAATACAATGCCTTCTTTTACCTTAAAGAAAGTCTCAGGACGCTACAGTCACAATGAGGAGAGGAGTGGTCCCGATCGTGTCGCTATTTTGTTGCAGCAGTGCGCTCAAGTGTGTAGGACTTGTTTGAGTTCCGCTGCCATTTGATCAGGCATTACCTTCCACTGTAGAAATAAGATGGCCAGCCGGGTACGAGATAACTTTTCTGACAAAATCCGAAATATTGGCGGTTTTGGTGTAAGTGTTGTCTTGGTTAAATTGATGTTTTGCCAATTTTCGGCCCATTTTAAATACCTTTATGTTGTGCTGTCGAAAAATCTCATTTTTGTTTTAGTATGGTAATGAGGTCGGGGATGTGAATTAAAACACCCACCATGTCTTGCAAATAAAACCAAGATTTTGCTCTAGTATGAAATATCGAGTTTGAAAAAAACTCATTTTGGAATAGCGGATGAAGTGGATTGTGACAAGGCGTGGGAATTATGCAGGAACAAACATTAATTTGATATTCTATGATTGATACGGGGCATGCAGTTACATCGTCTATCTTACACTATTAATATAAAATCTTTAGCCAATGTCAGGCAGCAAGCATTTAAGAAATCTAGATGATTATCAAATAGGACTATCGAAACCACGACATCGGTAACACTGATCACCCCTGAGGTTTGGGCGATGATCAGTAATTGGACAAGAACGAAGAGGCATGGATTTTTTCTCTCTACAAGGGTGTCGGTTGGAGTACTTATTATAAAACGAGAGTGATTTTAAGTCCTTAAGGATTGCAAAGCTATGCAAAACTATGCGGATAAATAGCGGGGTAGCGTAAAAAGTTAAATAAGTGAGAAAAAAGGCTGTTGGGAGAGGCGAGTAGCGATCAAGGGTTAAGTGCAATTTTTATGGACTTTACTTTGGGATACCGGCGAGCCCGATGCAATGCTTCTTAAATTGACTCTTTTAAAACGTTCTGCCTGCAGGACGCGCAGTGGACAAAATTTGATATCGCATTTGTGCAATCATTTGCGATAACTTGCAGTTTACAGCAGACTGCGCGTTTTCCCACTTCATAATTGGCCGTTCTCAAATAACCATACATTGTGCCCAGGCCTCTTGCTTCTAATCCAAAACCTCGTCAAGGTAACGCTTTGCTCAAATTCTACAAGTATTTATCTCTGTGGTCCAACATTCAAAGACACAAAAAATCGTGTCTTCTACACCACTGACACTGATTTGATTGCTTGGCAACATTTTAATTAAGTCTTATTGAACCTTTGCATGTTTTTTGTTACCTGATGCATGACAGCTAGTATCTATTAAAAGCCACAATAAAAGGCTTCAGAGCCCAGAATTAGAAGAAAGTGTACTGGTAGTTGCATGAAAACCGAGTGAGTGAATAAGTGCGAATCAAGGTTTGCAAATCACCATTGCTATAAATAAGTGGTAGCAAGGTGCCGGAGTGTGTACGAATACGCACATGATATGTTTCCAGTACATGGTATAATAAATTGTAGAATTTAGTCAGTTACTTTCTTCTAATAGCTGGTAGTTCTATCGGCCCTTGTAAGCTTAAATTATGCTCAAATGGTTTTCTTTGCAGAGACAAAACCAAGTAGTCAAATGTGAAACTAGTATTGCAAAATCTAGAGGTAAAATCAAAACTTCAAAACATGGAGGTCGTGCATGAACAAGTGGAGCTGTTGTAGCCGACCTATCACATAAACATGCTTCATAACAAAGTTAATCCACTCGTTAAACAGAGTAAGAAGTAAAAACCAAGAAAAAATTATGGAGCACGATTAAATGTAAGGCTATTTTAACACTCAGAATTTGCTTTTTAATCATTTCGACTGGTTTAGAGTAGCATTCTTTTACTTATGTCGATTCCAATCATCAGAAGAATTAGGGCCACGTTACGCCGAAGTTAACATTCGGGAAATGGAGACATTAAACGATGTCCCTCAGAGGATAGCAACAACCCCTTCTTCAGCATTTTAGATCATTATCGACATGTGCGCAATTTACTGACTCAAACTGGCAGCACATTTTAAATTTTGTTTCCCAAGAAAATTCAACTTGGCCTTTCCATTTCGTTCAGATCTGCTCATTAGGGCTGCATTTTGTTTTTAATGGGTGATAAAAGTTTCTTAAGTGTAGCATCATTTTCTCAACTAGCACAGACTCCCAGAGACTTTTATCACTGGTAGTAAAGTATTTCACCACTCCTGACCCCCGCAAATGATTCCGTTTATATGTTAACGTGTATATTTGATAGTGCAAGTTTAGTGATATCCGATTGGAGACGAAGGTTCTTGCCTACACCTGAGACAACATTGAATGATTCTGTCTAAACATAGATTCACTCTACCACCCCTTCTTCCTGCATTCCAATTTACTCCACCCCACCTACATCCACATCGCACCAGTTTCTTCTGTTTCGCATGATGAAGCACAGTCGCAAATTATGTTACTTATTAATTGTGAACTAAAATTAGTGCTGATTACACTCCATCTGCTAAAGACTATCTTTCCATTTTACTGGTCCATTTCCATTTCTCCTACCCTGCCTCGATCTGCTATAGACTGCTTCAAACCCTAATCATATAATGCATTCCGAAGACATAGGTGGTATCTTGATCAAGGTAAGCTGAGGATGTACCTCAATGGCAAAGTCTCAATGTTTTGCTGCATCATTTCGTATTACCGCATGTTACGTTGCACTCAGTTCTCCGCGTCTGCAGTGTGCTCAACATTGAAGAAAGTAGTTAGGTGGCGTGTGAACAATGTTGAATAATAAATTGTCATGGCCTCACAAACAGTAAGGTTGTATGTTGCAGTGGATACTTATGTAAATGACTTATAAATAAAGTCAGGCGACTGCCTCGCTGGATGCTTGTTGATTGCTTGTTGTTGGGTAATAGAACTATCGGTTAAGGTGAGGAGTAGGTTACAGTGCGCTATGCATCGAATGTTAGGTCTAATGGCAAAGTTTGTGTGTCGGGTTGTGTGGAGAAGGTAAGACAAGAGGGGCAAGTGAAGTGAATGAGAAAAAAAGAGGAAAGGTAAAGCGGAGTGAAGTGAATTGAAATAATGCAGTGCCGTACACTGCAATAAGATGGCAATGGGAGAAGTAAGGGCGAAGAGTAGGTGAGAAGAGGGCAGAAGACATAAAAGAGGCTGAAGACGCCGACGCGAGGCATGATTGGCAGTGTGAATTAAGTAGAGTAGATAGTAGTGGAGCACGGGCAAAGTTGGTTGCATTTTGGGTAAACTGGAGGTGATGGTAGAAGTAAGGGAGCGTAACTATGGAATAGCAATGAGTAGGACAGGATTGAGATAGCGAAAAAGGGAAGTTAGAGGAGAGATGTATGGAGAAGGAAAAATGTGCTTATCCCCCATTCATTAACTTACGCCCTGAATGATGGGTTAATGTAGTTTATGCTTAAGTCCAAAAACATGATTTAAATAGTCAATAAAGTCATAAATCTCAGCATAGATGGCTTCAAACGATTCTAAAGGCAAATTTGTGGCTTTTATGAAAAGGAGGATCTGGAAATTAAGATTATTAAATTCAGCTATTTAGAATGGAAATATTCACATTAATGATTTTGAGCGCGTACACGTAGATGGCCTTAAAAAGAATTCGTCTAACAATCTAAAAATAGCTACTTTTCAAAGAAGAGGCTAGAACAAGTTTGACCCTTTTCTGTCTTTCATTATCTGTTACGTTTGTGCATTTTTCCTTCAATCAGATAACTTCCTCTAATGTATTGGCATTGGGAGCAGTATAATTACAACTAAAATAAAAGTAAATTAGCTGACATCAAGAATGTTGTCCAAGCTCTTTTTTAAATCCTTGAAATACAAAAACTGTTTAATTAAATATTGCTCAATAAAGCAGCATAATGTGCGTAAGAAAGACTGGCGAAAGCTTAATTGAGACAGGTCTTTATTTTTCTATGGCGTGTGGGTAACTATAACTTTGAGAGCAAGTGAAACGCAATAGCTTGCTTAAAAGGCACTAATTTTAGTAGTAAACTGTGCCCGTACGGAGGCACAAGTTCTATTTTTGATCTGAACTATGTAATGCCCGACGCCGGATGACAAAATAGAAATCGACTAGGGCCCTTAGAGATAGTAACTTAAATCATTCGGTGATTGTTTACACCTAAAGAGTTAACGTGGTTTGACGATTTGAACTAATATGGTGAGACATCAAAAGTGATTAGAATTAATCAATTCGATAACTGCAAAGGTAATTAAGGTTTCAATAGATGCAGTGCAACCATGCCTAGTTGAAAATAATACGATCACCTTATTTTTGCAGTCATTTTTATGGTGGTTTTAAAAAAATTTCTTTACGTTAGGAATAATTTCTAGAGCCATCTAAGTGGTGCTAGAGAAAATTAAGGGTGCATTGTAAGACAATTTTCTTAATAAATATGAGCACAATCACTTGAGAAAGCACCACTCTTTAACTGCTTCCATAATCCAAACATTTTGCATTCATTTTAAACTTTACGCATCCCACTCTATAAGCACCGTTAAGCTTAACTTCCTAAAATTTTGCAGAAAAATTTATCAATCAGATTAGTCAACTGCCGTGATCCTGGTGACAGCTCGGCCATTAGTAAAAAATCATCATCTCATACAAGTTTTTGCTACATAACCTTAAATAAAAAGTCCGATGTCATATAAAGCTAGTTTTATTTTTCCTGTTACTTACCCAGCTGTTGTGATTTGCTGTGGATCCGATACAAATGCCATTCAAAATATTAAATTAAAATCAACGACCAAACGATGACTTTAGAAAGGGTATTGGATACTTGGACTGCTTACATCTAGCATAATACTGTCAACACAAAATTAATAACTAGGCATTACCTTTTGCTGAGACTTCATGACTTGGATGCTCTATTACCTTCACGTTGTTATGGTAGCTATGATCAGAATAGCTGGATCGCTGCACGGTGTTTATACTTCGTCGTCGCCTCTTCGATGCAAATCTACGTCGGGCATGGTTCACATAATAAAACATGTGGTATTTGCTGAATTATGCTAATGGCGCATATATATAGTGAGGCAAAGTTTGCTATTAGGACTGTTTAGGAAGGAGGTTTTATTTTGCACACAAATATGTCCAAATGTCATTGCATTTACTTGGTCGAATGCCGATTAATTTAGGCCACGTAGAACTAACTCGATTTAAATTCATTTTCCCTATTGTACACGGATAACAGTTTGACCTTTTCATGAATAATGCGTCCTATATGCACTTGAAATAAACAAGCGGCTTCTTCCGTGCACCGCAAGTCGAAATTATAAATCTAGCCCATAAATTTCAAACACAAAGTCTAGGATGGCACTAACGTAGTTAAATATTCGGTACATATTGCTAGTGGATCACAGTTGCCGTCTACAGAAAACACCTCTGTCTGGCGAGAGGAACCGGAATTATGCATAACCGGACAAGCTCACGTGGTAAGGAAAATGAATTTTAAGGAACACTTACAATGTCAACTTCTGCGTTCTGAGATCAGAACACGAAATCGTTAGGTGGTAATTCTTCATGCCCAAAACTCTCCTCTATCTGGACTAAACATTGCGTGCTCCAACGCCATAGCACAAGTGACTTATTGCATTTCATCAATGTCTTTAATCCTGTTTCTGATGTATTTTAAACCCGTAGCATAATTAAAAGAGTTATTTTTGTCGTACAGCTTCTATTTTATACAAAAATTGCCAAACTACCTTGGGTACAACGCTTTTTCTGTGATTATACCACGTCTTTTTAAACCACTTAATCCAAAGTTAATTTTAGGACTCAATCTTAAAGAAAGCATTTAGTTAAAACATAGGCTCTTCAATAGGCAATGAAAACCATGATAGGCATGATGTAAATAAGCAGGTTATGCAGTTAATAGCATGTTCTCGCCGCAACTTAGTTGAAAGATTGATTGGAGGACGGATGTTTCCATGTTCTATGGCCAAAGATTGGCAAAAATTTCCCGAAATAAAGGAAGACCCAGCACATGCGTGACTCACGTATCCGTTGTAGACATGGATCTAAGTGGAAAGCGAAAAGAGGGCATTTTTACTACTTGTCATCTGGAGGAGTTGCATCGTTGTCTTTTACAATATCTGTTCCTACTTATTACACTGACTGTCAAAACATTACTGGTTCCAACAGGATGGCTCACGGAGATTATTTTTTTGCGAGACTCCTCGACTTACCAATGATTGCACATTGATAAGGAAATTGGAGTCAGAAAAAGAGCTTTGAGATGCTTTCCAACTACATCACCTAGAAAACCCTCTATAGGCAAGCAAGTGGGGTCATATAGTGGGTACTTATATCTTTATGCTACTTCTCCTCCTTGTTCAAACGCCTGGAGGTTTCGCGCGGTTTTCGGTGCACCTCACTATTATAAAATGCAGTGACGCTTGGTGGCTGTGCGACTTCCTGATTTATATACGCGTACTTTAAAAAAGCGGGTTCAGCCTGCCTTTATGCATGGTACCACTTGTTATGCAGTCAGCTGTCTCCCACTTTCATTTGAACGTCCAAGGGTAATATGTCGGTAAAGCCTTTATGTAACCTAGGCTTGACTGCCCTACGAATTTACAACTGGACTACCAGACCAGGTAACTTTCTCTTGAATGAGAGCAAAACAACGCAATATTTTGATGAAGCTTAAGTAATGTGTGATAGAAAGGTGCACTATATTTTTAGTACGATCTCCTTTATCGGTCTCTAAGGATTATAAGTTAAGATTAGAATGTCAAAATTGTATGGTGTTTCCAGCATACATCTTTACAGTCATTGTAAAGATAATAACATTTTACTTTCGATGGTTGTCAGGTCCTCTTCATTGAATAGTGTGAAGTCAAGGCCATTTAAAATGATGTACCTGGACATAAAACAGTGTAGTCCTGAGCTACCGTTAGCCAGCTTACGATCGAGTGCTGTCATGACGCAATTATCCCCCTCACGCTTACGTGAAAAGTGAAGACAGACGCATCGAAGTTTTGCCTTCTGATCACATGTGCTGAAAACTCTGTAGAGTCTAAGCTGGCTCAGACAAAACAGCAGCTTATCACAGAGGCAGGCTGGGATAATAGAATAGAGAATTCCATACCCTGACCCACATAACTGAGCACCTAAAAGATTTTGCTTGAGATATAATAGAAGTCCTGCTACAGTCTTTTGCTCAGCATTTCATTTGTAAAATTAAAGAACAATCTTTACTTTCCACAAAGAATTCAATAAGCAAACTTTGCAGTTTACATCAGAAAGAGACAGGAAATAAACGTGGGTCTCAAAGAAAGATGTTCAAACCTATCTAAAAAGACAAAAACGATATTTTAAGAACTAACTCTAGATTACTGCGTTTTTCAACAGGCATTGAAAATTTTGCAGCTGGCTGACCATTATAGTGGGAACTGCACTACCCTGTTTGGTTAATTTGGATTTTAACACTAGGTAACCTTTAACCTGAGCCATTTGGACATTCCTTCAGAAATATCTTATGCGAACCCTAGATATGTCAGGGATTCATTATGTGGCCCTAACATTGCACCATGGAGTTAATTCGAGTTTTGCAGGAGCACAATGCATTCCATCATTTCATAGATCCCTCAAAAGGGAGGTCGGGGTGAGTCTATGGAGTTCCGCTCCATTTTACCTAAAAGAAAACTGATTGCATACAGTATTGCTATTGCATTACCAAATTGTCTTAACTAATAAGCCACCAGAGCAATGTTATTCAGAATAGGCCGTTAGGTGTAGAAACTGACGGGGACGGCTTATGAGTTGAAGCCAGGGATCTGATTTTACGGCTGTAAGAGATAGTCAAGGGCACCATGCTGCACGCAACAGTAAATGGCAATCGATTTACTTCGAAGTTTTTTGCGCGCATGTTGTGTTCTAGGACAGATGCATTAATTCGGGTTACAGCTCAGAGCGACAGTAACATCGCATTGAAAAATAAGGTCTGCGGCTAGCAAAGATTAAATCCTTGCAGAAGCTTGCATATCTTAGTGTTGATGATCCAGTGGGTGACTACTTAGTAGTAAAACATTTCTATAGCATAGAGTTCTCAAAGACAGTCTTGTGCACGTAAAGGTCTTGACTTTGGTATCGCTCATCACAAAGTACAGGAATCAATTTTATTCCTTTTAGCCAATACATGCTGTTTGTGCCCAATTTATAAACTTAGATGAAATTGCTCAGGTAACGGATCTTTCTAAGAAAATTGTAAAGCCTTCAATTCGTTGACCCTCAAAATTGCAAAACACAAGGACTCATGACGAGCATCTAGTTGAATAATTACCTTAAACGGAAATGCCAAAATATTTTAAAATCATACCAATACAAATGACTTAACTCTAAATAGGTCATTCAACATTGGAACGCAAACAAGATAATAGCAGTTCAAGAATGCGAAGATAAGTATTTCCACGCAATTGCTGAAGTGATACAAATGGGGGTGAATACTTGCTACACTTCTTATTTAATAAACCCAAGAATTCCCATTGAACAAGACTGTTCCGAATGATGTGCTGCTACAAACTTGATCTTCTGATGGACTCTGGAAAAAAATCTGTCTAAATCTTTGCGCTTATGACGAGGTCGGAAGAATTCGTTCATCAGTTTTATCGCAGATTTTTAAAAAATCCACTTAAATTAGTACAAGTGGTAAAGCTAATTTTGCTAGGAGGACAAATATACTGCTTTAAAATTTTGATTAGTTCTGTTGGGTGGAGCGGTCACCGGTAAACATAATCAAAGTACATGCGCATGCATGGGCTTTATTTGTTACCAAGGTTTAATGCTCTCTAATGGTCTAAGGCGATAAAATAACCAAATGTTTTTAAGCACAAAGGTGGCAAATACCACCGCCTTTGCTATAGATCTGATAATTAAATGCAAGCTCTGAAATCTGTTCTAAGTTATTATGATGCAAAAAATTACTTAAAGAGTAAGGAACTCAGTGAAACTGTGATAAATATCGTAAGATTTGTTGGCTTAGGCAGTAAATAGAATGGCAACTAAAAAACTGCTCATATAAGGAAAAAAGGAGCGAAAGACATGCAAGGACCTACGCAACAATGCTGGCGTATTGCGCATGCAGTGAGACATCTACCGTTTGCCCACTATGCCATAAGCAGCCATTTTTTCAAAACACCTTTAAATTTCAGATGTTTTGCCTTCATTTTAAACTGCTTGGGCTGCTAGGATCTGGTGTAACATAAGTAGAAACAAATAAGTTCTTTTGTTTTCAGATGACTAATGACTTACAATCGCCGTAGCTTAATGTTATGTAATGTTTTGATCCGTTTTGTAATGTGATGTAGTGCTATGTTATGCTATTCCTCAAAAGTCACCTTAAGAGAGCACTAACTCTAGCATTCATACATTGTAGGTCCTTTGTCAGCTTAATGTAATGCTTAATGTAATGTAATGCTAAGTTTATAACAAAAAAAATTGATCAAAAATATCTTTACATGAGAGTGATACGCACCTTTGGATTTTCAAACGGTAGAAATCAGCCTTATCTGGTTGATTTTAAATCAATTTTCTAATGTCTAGACTTCCAATCTATCCGTCCCAAGGTCTACAGATTCCCTCGATAAAAAGCCTGCGTTATTTTTGATGACATGCATGTTTGGTGCAGGATAATTTTGTAGGGCAACGTGCCAATTCAAAAAGTGAATGCCCTTTTGCATTCATCAGACCCCATTATGTCTCCCAGAAAGTGATCTTTTCTAAGTCACACTGCATTTTAATAACCGTCAATGAGGAAAAGTCGCAAGAGCGAAGCCTAAATTGTATAAGTATTTATTAACCACAAGCATTTTAGCCTAACTATTCTTTGCAATTCGCAGTTACTTCGATTGGAAGGTATGCGAAACAAGTACTGAGGACCTAAATGAGGAATGGAAAGTTTACATGCTCCTAATTTTTAAATAGAATTTGTACATTCACATTAAATAACAAGTCTTTAGACATTGTTAAGGGTTCCAATATTGTTGTTCTTACAATGCACAGGATTCACTTTTAATTCCAGGCAAGATCACCAAAAATCATTTATCTTTAATTTGTACAAACCTCAAATCTTAGAAACAGCTCTAGCAGTCATAGGCCATTTGAGGGACTCAAATCTTTTATTTGTTCAGGAAAATAAAAATTCCACAAGACTGCATGGCTGAACTCTTAAATTTTTCTTTATCTGAATTGCTTTCTTAAAATTACTAGAATAGGTAAGGGTGTATTTGTCACATTTTAGATAATGTTAGCCATCCCTATCTGAGGAACACCGCACATGCGCTTGAATTTCCTGAGAAATTCGAAGGACGTATAAGTTTTACTCAAATAAATAGTTATTATTGCGGCTTCTTCTTCAATTTTAAGCCCTTAAATGTCTATAATACCGTCTATGGCATTTATCACGGGCAAAATGAAAGAAGAAAAGAGCACTACACATCCTTCGCGTTTTAAATCAAAATAATGGAGATATGAACTGCCTAAAGGTGATTGGTCGTACATATCAACCAGTTGGAACAGGGAACCATTCACAAAAGTAAAGATATTGTTTGACTCACTTAAAAAAGTTACAAAGCCTTCAGCCAGAAGTTGGCACATGTCTCCTGAGTTGCATAAACATTTGCCCTATGGACAACAAAAAGCCGAATCAGCCCACAGTATTCGCGAAGGTGATGGCGACTTGTTTATTAAGACCCAATATTTGCAAGTGTGAGTTGAATTACTATTACTGCTTTGATTCGAGAACATTTTAAACTTATCATTTAGTTAAGTTTTGGGAATACTGGCTAGCATGGAAAGAGTATGCACCAAAAATTTGAAGTCCATGCTCATTTATTCATTCTTTTATAACTGCCATATTCCACTAATAATGATGATAATAGCGCTGATAGCAGCAAGACAGTTATTTGCATCAAAAAATGGCGCCATATCCATTCAAAGCGACTGTTTTGTGTCCTAGTGTTATAAAAATGAATAAGCTTAGAGCTTGGGTTCATTAAACAAATACTTCACAGGATGGTCATGACTCGTAGCATCTTTACTGCAGATCAGTGAGTTCTACAGCAAGCACTTTTTAGAAGTTACATGTAAAGCTACCTATTGTGAAACACAGAAGCATAATTTTTTCATGCTGCTGATTAAGAAATTTGTTATATGGCTGTGGTAAGCCCTTATACTTGTACGACTTTAGTGCATTAGTGCTTAAAACATGTGAATGACGTTAAGTACAGTAGTCTTTGGTGATATTATTTGGCACACGGTTAGGATTAAACCAAATATTAAGTTGGGATATGTTATTTTTATAAAGAAAGATTTGCAAACTGTCAAATATCTAAGTGGCAATCATCTTGAATTAACTTATAGGCATCCAACTGTTGCATTTGCGAATTATCCCATCGAAGATAGAAGGTGAGAGTCGAAATTAGTTTAGCATTTATGGTGAAAGACTTCGCAATTAAGGTGTGTCATCATCACTTTTTTGAACATTTAAGCACTTTCTCATTTGCAGGACATCTGCTACATCTTCCTTTCTCCTCCTTTTTGCAATAATAGAAGGTGTCGTTTCCTTTGTTCTGCCTATCGTTGATGCATTTGGGCCGCCGAAACACATTCAACACAAGTTTTATCTTGAGGTATTAAAAAACTTCTGCATATAATAATGAAGTGACCCGGATTACTCAAAATTTCAATTGCAACTTTAGCAAACGTTAAAAGTTTAAGAGGCTTAAAGTGTTCGTTTCCAATTTTCCCTGTGATTAAGGAGGTTTTTTAAAAGATAGTAAAAATTTCTTTTCAGAAATCATCAAATGGCTGTATTTTAAATTAGGTAATCTCATTTAAATTAGGACTTCTGATCTTCTTCTTCTGTGTTGCATACTTACATGTGATTTGAATAAGTAAATTACCGCTTTCTAGATTGTCTACTGAAGTACTGACATGGCTGCTGATGTCCGAAATTCCTGTCATCTTAGAAACTTTACTTTAAACAGGTTTAAGTTAATAATTTAACAGAAAGTTGGTGCTATAGAAATTCTAATAGTTGTGCAATCATGGCTATTTAAAGGGTCCATAGAAGATCCTTCTAACTGGTGAGCTGACGTTTCCCATGAAGATTAACATGAGAGTTCTGCTTTTTATACCCATTTAAATCTCACTCTAAGGCGATTAGACTTTGCTCGGAGGAAGACGTTTTGCATCAACCAGTTAACACTAACCTAGATCTCACAGATTTTGCTAAGGAAACCTCTCTCAGGATTTCTGTTACGTGATATGTGTCCCAATAACAATATCAGTAGGGCCTTGATGAAATGCTGCTTGAAACAATGAGCGGAGTCCAAGGATGGCTGATTATTTGACAATACTCGTCAGGCCTTCAAAACAGAGCAGTGATCAAAAATGCAGCGAATAAAAATTCTTGTTCGTCCTCGTAGGATCATTTTCTACGAATAATCACTGCAACGTCCCACACTGCTTATTCTGGGCATTACCTTTTGAATAATGCTTAGACTTTTGCTTTATAATTTGCAAAGGAGCCAATCCACTGATTGTGACTCACTCCATAGTCATCCTAGTGAAGGCGCACTTTGCATAAAAGTTTGGACCATGTTTAACAAATACCACTAACAATGATAAAGCAACAAAAATTCATGCATTTTAAGAGCATAACACATATCTTATTCTATCTTGTATAGATATTCAAATTACTTCAGTTTACAGTGTCAATTTTGGCACTGGCATACCTACAAGCTCTCATGTCATATTATGAAAGGCAGTTCCGAAACTGTGAAACCCGCTTAAAAGAAGACAAGACACTAAACGAAAGCGGACGCAATGCGGCTCAAGATGAAACTATCAATTTTAAAAGAGAGGAAAGCCAAGTTGATTTCATTGAGGTGGATAATTCTGCGGGTGCGTCCAATTTAAGTGAGCATTTAACCGTGTAATTGGAACTATCTTTTCACCATATTCAAAATGCCTAAGGATTCTTATAGAAAATCGGGTTTTAATCTTAATCCAATTCGTTAGAGTCTCATTTGGCGGTGTCTGACGGCTGATGCATACAGCAGAAGATGTCAAGCGGTTATTTACTAGTGTCATCAAAATTCAGTATTTGGCACATAGGTATTTATTTGACACTTAATGCATAAAAATAGGTTGCCTTTGGAGGTTTTATGACAAATTATTGCACTAAAGTGTAGATATTGAGCAAAAATACGAAATATTTAATAGCCTTTCTTCACTATCGAAAATCGTCTTGAAAGTATATAAAAACAACCTTGGCGAAAGCTGCGAAATTTGCTTTTTCAGGCGAACTGAACAACCGGTTCGAATGCAAGCATAGCGAAGAAATCAAGCATGAACATCCATCAGATATACTTGGAACTAAGCAGAATCTACCCTGTCGGATAAAAATGGCAGTTTTTGAGGTATATATGTATGTGTGTGGAATTCTGAAACCTATTTACCAAGAAGTTTGTGTTTTGCGAATTCTTAGTCACGTTCAAGCAGGGAAAATATGTGTGCTGATTGACAAACCATTTATGAGCGCTCATCATGTCTACATGATTGCTCATGACAAGAAGCCATCAAGGCTCCCAAAATGTATTTCCTTTTATTTGCTGCCGATTTTCTGGTTCAATTTGTAGAAGATGGTTTATTATCAAGATTCTCTATCGACGTATTTTTATTCTTCTTCTTCTTCCGCATTCATTGGAAGGACCTCCTTTTTTACTTATAACATATAACTGTGTCTTTTTAGATTTACAAACTTTACATGTATTTCATTTTGTTAGTCTTGAAATTCTTCTGCTTAAGTTAATAAAATGATGAGTTTTAGTGCACTTAAATGACGGTACACCTTCCCTACCTTGCTTTTATGGTATCATTTCAATTAAATATGGTTTTGCTTAAAAATATGCAGCTTTTTAAAGTTCCTAACTGCCAACCGCCTTTACCTTTAATGCTGTGCTTTGCTACAATTTAAATCATGCTTCAACGCCTTATGTGAATATTGTGTTTAGCAAATCAAGTATTACTACATTGTTAGTCTGTCACTTTTAGGCTATTGAGCAATCCTTACAAACATCAGCATCGTTTCGGGATGTCTTTAAATTTTGAATAAAATTTTGAGTAAAAACAGCAGAACTAATTTTATTGCATAAGAATTGTTGCCGTACTTGGCTTTAATTTACTCTACCTTACTTTGAATGAAAAGTTAACTAAAAGAAGTTCAACTATCCATGATTTTGCCTATCCATACTACATACTAGGCGGAAATACTAAAAGAATTCGTTAGCAATTTTAGCGATTGCCTGCTAAAAATCGGAATTAGGAAAATAAGTCAGAGTTTGGCATCCGGACTACTCATTTTTCCGGGCCCTTTTAAAGATCTTAAAGGACTTTTTAGCTCACGTAGGGCTGTTACTTTTAGGCAGACAGTTTAGACTTACTTTTATCACAGAAGTATATGACTTTACTTTACAAATTTCTAAAGACTTAAGTGCTAAAACCGCTAGGAATGTGCATCAGTATTTTTTTAGCAACAAAGGACATAAAAAATATGGATGAGCTGACTGCTATAAATTTGCTTATGAATAAGGACCAGAAGATTTGCCAAGCAATCCCATTTACAATTTGTGAACCTCTTATAAAAGAAAGCATAGGCATCACAAATCCTACTAATTATTCAGGGCATGTAATTGATTGTAAACTCTTTAGAACACGAGCGGTACTAACAGTGGTGAAGCTCCGTACCATGCAAATAGATCGGAGGCATCGAAATTATTAGTGAAACGGGGAATTGTTGCCATTGGAAGGATGTTTGGGGACAGCGTAAACATAGACAGGAAAAACAATCCACCTTTCATCAAAAGTGAGAAAGGAAATAGTCTTTACCTTCGATTGGGGGCTGTGGGTAAGTCTTTTTATGGGCTTACAGGCCCCACGTATAGTTGGATCTTTTTGTTTTCAATGTGTTTAAAGAAGGCCAGTGATGTTCAGTGTAGATCTACCAAGTTAGGAGGCAACAACTTAGGCTAATTGCAATTGTAATTTAGTTATGACTGATTTGAAGACTTCTTTTTATAATGAATAAGATTAGATCATTTTTTAAGGAATTTTAGAGGCATTTAAGGGATAGAGTAGTTTTACAGGAAAATATTGCATTCGATTATATTAAATTTGATGTTGCTGAAACAATAAGGCTTTACGTAAAACAATATTTCATCTTTTAGTTTTTGGATTTGGTGTTATAATTATGGATGGATTTCGAGTTGCTGATCAGTTTGATGGTTGGAATACCGCATTGTCTTGTCACAGTATTTTCTGGATCCCAGTGAATGTTGTCCACTCTATTTACACATTTTGGCAAACGTACTTCCTCTTCAAGTACCATCATGTTAGTTTATTTCAAACTACTTTATTCTTTTAAAAATTGTGCAGGATTTGCATGGTAACGCACTGAATTAAAGAAAAATCTCCCAATTTCAAAAGTTGTGACAAATGTGATCAGTTTGTCTGCTTGTCATCTACTACCAGCTGCAAAAAGGGGTTACTTGTTTATAGCAAACATCCTTTTGCTACAATTTTATTTGGCTTTCCGCTTACATGCTTGTAAAGTGGTTAATTTAAATGTGCAAGTAAAAAAATCATCAGTCGAAGCGTGCGTAAGCGACTGTTTGCGTAAGAACTACTCTAGCTTGTGGTGCTTATAAAAACAGACGTCTTTCCCGTTGGGCACGCTTGAGATAGTTTTATGCACTTCCACAATACTAACCTCATATTTCTTTAACTCAGCGAAACCAATTTAAGTAAAAGCATTTAGAACTAAGCACATACTAACTGATAACGTCGTTTTATGCTTTTCGTAAGCCTATAAGACCAAAAAGGAACGTGTAATATGTGTGTAACATGGCAGGTACATCTGATTCTTCCTCGCAACTTTTTAATTCCTACCCATGCTACCTATGGATCAGTGGGGCAGGGGAACCAACAATATTTTCCAGTAGAAAAATCTAAGCTAGTGCACCTAAAGTATGTTGAAAGTCCAAGCTCATGTATTCTGAGTCTTGTCAAGAGGTGATTGAGCCTCAGAAGCTTAGTTATGAAGAGCAGTTCATTTCCACCAACGTCTAATAATTTTACATCCCTTTTACATTTCTTCGTTTTTATTTCAAATCAAACAAAATTGCTATAAGTCTTGTAAACCCATTAATTTACATCTGACAGCCTCTAAATCCACAAATTTATCACTTAAATGACAGATTGATGCTAAATTTGCGATTAGAAACCATTAAGTAAAGGTAATGCCATTATTAAAATTCACATGAAAACATTAAGATATTTTAATATCTACCCTAACTGGGCGTTATTCTCATGTTCGACCAAGAATCTAGGCAGCATTGTAAACCATCTTAGGCAGTCCCTTTCACGTGCATTACCCAAGCATAGTTACTGACGCATAGATTAATGACTCTCCTTGGGTAATTGGCAAAGCTGTTTACCCTTAACTAATACATAAAGAAGATTCTCACACATAAACGATTTGATTCCATTAGTGAAGCGTTCTATACCATCACTTGTAACCCTAGTAAGTCCAAGGGAGAAAGTTTAAAAATTTTTATTTAAAGGAAGCGTTGATGGTGCAGCTGTTATTGTGACTTGGTGCTGTGACAATAGCGCTAACTTGGAACACTTTAGCTAGTGATGCTGTTTCAGATATTTTGGGGTTCTGAGTTGAACTTTGGATAAAATACTTTACTTAAGTGCTTAAAATTACTCCATTTCTAAGCAATTTCTCGTAGTTCTTTAAGTGTGAGCCACTTTTCTGTTTGTTTAAAGTTTTTGTGAAATTGATTAAGTGATGTGGTTTGCTGTCGGGTTATCATACATGGTGCTTGATCCATTCAGAGACCATATTGGGTAGAGCGTTGCTTAAACACCAAGAGAGGGAAAGAAATATTTGACAAATTCGCTTTCATAGGGCACTACTGGCTGAAGCTTACATGGATGTATTGACCACTGTAACGGATATCGTTCCAAATCATTTTTCATGAAACGTTTTGTTCGTCGGTGAATGGGAGCAGAGCAACCCCATTAGTTTTTACTTTAAAACCATAGTGACTTTTCAGTTTTATTTACTTGGTTGGTTTGGAACTGCTTTTATAAAAATATTTCATAAATTAGTAGTTTTAGTATCCGACGCAGTTATGCTTTGGAACGATAGATAACTGTATTGGACAGACTTTACGTATATAATTGTAAACACCAGTGATCCAATTCTACAAGGATGTGGATTTAAGAAGAAGAACCCCTACCTACGGACCTTTACTAGAAGTAAAAGTTTGAGGTGGTTTTATATTTCAAGAAATTATTTGTGGAATTATTTTTCAAATAGGTTAATTTCTCTCAAAACACACCTGTAAAAGGGTTTTACTTATCTTTGCCTAATGAGGTCTTTATGATAGAAAGTAAAAGCACATAGGATGGTTTCTAAAATGTAACTGATTTCATCTACAGGATTGGACTTGACTTCCTGTGCAAAAGTTATGACTACATTTGGACTTTGGTTAAAATGCTACATTTCACTCGAAATGTAATTCTAAGTTAATGGTTAACTTTAGAATGGTAAAATCATTACGATTACCTTTTTAGTAGGTAGTCAGTGTCTTAAATCGTCAAAGCAAACGTGTATTTACGATCTACTTTAGGGTGTTTACTTAAATATGTGCAAATGTCACATACATGTTTCTGAAATTTGGGACATTCAGCCCCTAAAAGCAAATTGGAATATGGAGCGCTAATCAGAAATTATCTTTTTTACCTTGAGAGGATTTAATGCCTTAGAGCATTTACACTACTCGCAAACTTAAAGTCCATGCTTTGTAGGCATTCCAGTTAGCTTAAATGTCCATTAGTGGATATTTAAAATACTCTTTTGGTTGATGGCTACATCTGAGTTAAAGGTGGGGTTTTTGACAATGGAAATTTGAAATAGGCTGACAAAGCTTAATGAATCCTTTCCTTGCTTCAGATTCTTTTATTTTATCTGCTAAAAAGTTTCCTTTGCTCAATCATTGAATATATTTACTAAGAAAAGGAAAACGTCTCATTTTATGCAAACACGGATGCAGTAAATAAGCGCAACATGTTTTACTAGAACAGTTTAGCCTTATTTCAAAACCTACTTCAAAAAGCCATGTTCTGCCATTTATCGAGTTCTAACGCCTCAAATCATAAGGATATGAACTAAGATGCCCCTAGACAGAAAAATTTTCCCGATATTGACTATGCATCTATAATTGTAGGTAGTCTTTAATGTCCAGAAGTTCCTAGTTCGCTTTATTCTCGCCCACATGACGGTGGTCAATCTGGGTCAATGGATGGGCACCGTTGTACAAGAGGTAATGGTTTCAGGCGAAGAGGAAGGAAGTTCCTCCAAATTATTTGCTACTTTGAACTTTTCCACATTGGCAACTTCCGTCGCCTACAATAGCCTGAATTCGACAGTAGGCTTTTATTGTAAGTGCTTACGAGTTTTTGAGACTAGATCTAAGTGCATTTGTGTCATATTTCTTTCTTATTGATGGGTGTGATTATTTTTTTGACGTTGTTGACCGTCTGTGTCTTGATTTAGTCTATGGAAGATTTTAAAGTGAACTATATTAGTAAAGGCGAGCACCATCACAAGAGTTTTTAGAAATGTGACTTCCGTGGATAATTTAAATTGCGATTCTACTGCAATGCTTAGTCTGAAGTACCTCTTTCACAAAACTTGCTTACACTAAAATTCGAATTTGAAGCACATTCCTGGGACTCAAAATGTCAGGTGACTAATTTGTTTTAGCAACCACGAAAGTAAAATGACTTAATGCTTAAAATAAACAGGTCGTGTGATTCCTCTTCACATTGCGTGGATTTTAATAGGCCAGACAACGCGCATTCAGCTAGAATGTAGTTCAACTTTATTATACACTTAGGGAGAACTCATTACCACCCATTCGAAGTTTCAATGACATACACAACTTTCATCCTCTGACGTTGTGTTTATTTAGTGTATCTATTTAGTCTACTTTGGACGAAATCGTCTCCAACAAAATATTCATTAAATGTTTAAAAGGCATTCACTTTTGAAGTCACAAAATTCAAATGTGTACACAAATCCTGTAACTAGGGCCGGCGAAGAATGGTTTGTTTATTTGATCAAAATGCCAACCTTTACGTGCTAAAATGACGCAAAGCCCCAAACTGCACAAAACATACTCGCGGAAAGATTCGCATTTTGGGATGAGAGCGATTTTTATTCTTTGGGTGGTAATGACCTTACCTTAGTATTAACCTACTGGCTTCCAAATAGAATAGACAATAAGAAAATTTGTGTAGAGGCAGAGACAGCATCAGAGTAGTTAAAACTAGACTGCTCAGAATTTTTTAAAAGCCTTTGGGGCAGTTAAATAGGATTTAGCAAAACGTTCGAATAGAGGCCCTTAGGTTACCTCGGCTGGGTTAATGCAATTACTGCTTTAAACAGTTGCTGCGGAATATGACAGAAAAAATGTTTGCGCTTTAATTTGGCCCTCGTGTTTTATCAATTTGATGCATACGTATGAGGAACAACTGCGTTAACTAAACCAGAGCTGGCATTTTATTCTCATGAATACTTTGATGCATTTTGTAAAATTGACGACGTTTTAATGATACAGAAGCTGTTCATTTTTGTCAGGCTCATAACCAATAACGACATCTTCGCCTTAGAGAATGCGTGTACTTTGGCTTTAATTTTTCTGCTAATTAAAACAGTACGGCTTTTGACAAATTCGTCGCAACACTTTTTTAATCAGGGAGCTTCAACTAAAACTTTTTATAAAAGGAGTCTTTTTGCCCTGGACAGCAAGCTAACTTTCCTTCTCATATTTTGTATTTGTTCACTATTTGACTGCACCCCTGAATTTCAGCAATCTCAAATTGAAATGCTAACATTACTTCTTTAATGATGCCACGTAGTTGCAGTGATTAAGTTCCGCTTTCCTAAAAACCAGGACTAGCAAATTCGGGGGAATCGTATGGCTTCTGCCAAGTCATGCCACGTGCTCACATTACATAGCAAGTTATAATGTGCTGTGCAAGAATTTCGCACAGGTTTACTTTGACCATGTTGTGAGACTTTAGAGAAAATGTCCATCGATCTTCCCATGCGGTTAAGTTGATTTAAGATAGTGCATCATACGATGTCTCAAACCATTGCTTAACAGTATGACAACGCTTGACAAATGAGTAGCTAAGGAAATGCTTTATTATTTGATATTTAATGACATTGCGTTGTGTCATGTAGTAGAGCTTTGAAAAAGTAAATAATAAAGAATACCAAAGTCTTACTATCAAAAATTATATGTCACGCATACTTACTCGGCGGTGAAGACCTTTTTGGGCTTTGTTTCATGTCGCTCAAGGTAGTTGTTGATTCCGAAACAACTATGACTTACGTAATTCAAAAAACCACTTTTAATACAAATGGATTTCAACGCGCAGAAAATTTTGCAGTTAAAAATGGCGGAGAATGGTTAGTCTCTTAGGTTGCAATGTGAACCTCATCGCACTAATATGACGTAAAATCCAACACCATGTACTACAAAACATGCTCGTGAGAATTTTCGCATTTTCGTATGAGAAAGAGTTGCTTTCTCACTCCCTCTATTTCCGAAAGCTTTTTATTTTTTGAGTTAAAATGACTTGGCATTGGCATTAGCTAACCGCCTTTTAAGTTAAATAGACAATCCGGAAACCTATGTGTAATAAAAGAGGGAGCATCCTAGTTGGGTTTCTTTTTAAAAAGTGGATTACTTTAATTTTGTAAAGAAGTTTCAGAGAATCTAAATAAAATCTAAGTAAGGCACTTCTGAATGAATGTCATTTAATGGTATCGGCTGGGTTAAATTCACCTGTAGCAACGGACTTATAAAACAGTCACTGTTGAATGTGGCTAGTATAGATGCTTATATTTTTCGTAATGTGCTTCTGTTTAGGTCAAAATAAGCATATTTTCGTGAAAATTCCTTTTAATTCCCAAATAATTAAAAATGTGTACAGGTACTTGGCTATTTAAATGCTGTTTGAACTAAACCACGACCCCTGTCCTCATTGTTGCATAAGACCATTTCTGGTTGCCAGTTGATATTTAGTCTCTTGGGTCATGGCTCCCTGCTAGTTTATTTTAGCCGAGTTACTTTTGGCCATTCAGCCCAATGCAAGTCACAAGTTTCAATATTCGCGCACTATCTAATTCCCTGCGGTGTCGAGTACAGCTTGATTGCATGTGCCATCTTTTACAAAATGTTTCGTCGCGTCGGACACGCTACTAGATGCAACAGTGATTGTCAATGCAGTAAACCTCCAAGTACTCCTCACGAGGAAACCAGATCTGCAATTGAATACTTATCAAGGTATCCTGCACCGATAATGTTAAATGAAGTATTTAGTAAAATTTAACTTTATTAGAATCCAGGAAGCAATAGTATTATTGCAGTGCCGTTAGCTATCGCGCCGCTATTATTTGTTCCAATCGTTTTTAAATATTTAAAACAGTAATTTTAGGATTTACACTCTTTGGAGGCTGACATTTTGAACACCACAACCAACGGTATTTTTATTGCTAAGGGGCCTTATTGTTTCATTTAAGTGGTTATTTAAGTTTGAGTAGGACCAGTTGGCCTAATTTTTAGCTTCTGTTGCCACGCGCTAAACAAAGCCTTTGAGGAAATCATTAATGTAATATTTTGTGATTTTGGGGTAAAAATAACCACTGCGTACTACGCAAATGTGATGGGTTATATACCAATGATTATTTAAATTAAACTGTTCCCATTGCTGTGTGACATTTGCACATTCTAACCATCTTCCTATATTTAGCTCAGGGAATATTAAATTGGCCCTTTGGGATTAAACGCATTACTGTGTTTTTAATTTGGAATGCAGCTAGTGGTAAACACTGTCTGGAAAAGATTTTGCCTGACTTTTCACTTTGGATGTTAAGATATAAATCGTATCCCCCTCAACGTCCATCGCCTCTAGCAGTGGATTAATATTTGCCTGAGACAGAGATTTGGCGCACTTGACTTGGCTTGTAGGCTCTCTTTGATAGTTTTGATTTATTAAAGCCATTTCAAACTGTTTTGCAGTAAATTAATTCTCATAGGCCATACCAATTCACCATATTTGGTGTTCCAGCAGGATTGGTGTTTATAACACTAGCAAGTTTCAAACTATAAAATTTTGGAAAATTTATGCAAGAAATTTTAGTTTGGTAATGACAGTACACGCATGTAAAACAGCAGACTATTTGAATGGGGACTATGCAGTCATTTTAATGGAGTAAGACAATAATTTCTCAAACAGGTGGAGCGGCTGACTGTTAGACAGAAGTGGGTCCAACTAGTTGCTCTCTTTAAGACAAAGGGTACGATTATAGCCCTTTTCAACATACTTATTTAAAGTATTTTCGTAGCTTAAGTAATCACGTTCCATATTCGATTCCTTATTATCATTATCCTTGATACAGCTCTAACTGTGTGAGGACGACGGTCAAGATGCAGAATCTGTATTCAATCATCGATGCAAAACGGTGGTTAGTGCAATTAAGGTACTCCATCAACTTAAATGTTAAACAAAAGCAAAAATAGCTACACTACTGTGGTATATCTGCCTCTTATGCAAGTGCATTACATCCCAATTGTTAATTATCTGTCAGATCTTAGCCTTTTTTGCCGATCGGACGTCCACAGGCGTAACAGCTGTAGAATCAGCACTGATATTTTACGTTCGGTGGTCTTTGAAGTGCTTGAAACACTCGACTAAATGTTTGTCTGTAATGCTCACGCATTTACCAAGATAAGTGCATCCGAACCCTTCCGTGACCACGTGAAGATATTTGTAGGCTTCGAAATTTTTCCATGAGGAGCTCCCATCACCCCACGCTGTTCCATTTACATCCGCACTTAGACTGCTGTCTACTGTCTCAGCAAATAATATCTGAACCAGACAAGGCAGCAAAATTTGCGTCGTTTACTGACATCTTAAATCTTGGTAAAATAAGAATCTTGCTTTGACGCGGACGATTTTGTAGTGTGGATCAAATTTCCATGCTTATATAAATAACAAATTTAACGTTCTTAGTTTTCAAAAATACTTTGCAACGATTATTCGTAAGTACTGCACAATACTTGAAACCATGTCTTTCTAAAGACATGCAGTACTGGAATTAGAGGCAATAATAACAATCAGAGCACTGCCTAAAGCATATATACCTTTCGTCTGCTGGAAAACTACAAATGCCACCGTGCATTTATCTCGATGCCTGTAGAATTATTAAGCATCTGACAGTGCGAAATCTGTTACGCATGCATGGATGGTGCTTTTGAGTTTACCAAATTTTAACAACGGTCTCCGCACTAGTCCATCTTTGCATTGCAAGTGCTACTTAAACCTCAGTCTCCAAAAGGGTTAATAATCTTCTTAAGCATTACGAATTATCCAACTTGCCCTAATGGCCACTTTAATCTACAGACATCTAAACAAAGTGCTTGTTCAGTTTCTCACCCTAGGTAATCTAATTTCACTGCAGTAATCAATTGTTTTGCTTCCATTAATCCACAGATATAACCATGCTGAATGTCAACACGCTCACAAAGGCCTGTTCGGGGGTCTCCTGCTCGTGATGGCAACCTTGGTGGCGTTGGCCCTCTTTTACACCTATATTCAACGCAATGGTCACGCCGAAGCACTAACCGTCTTTCAAGTCACTGATATTACCCTCCTTTCCATAGGTATTCTAGCTGTAAGCATCGCAATCTTTCAACTACGAGCATTGGGTGTGCGACAGCTGTCTGGAGATGGTGCTTTTGACGATGATCTTCTGCTGATTGGCCTTCTGGGAATACTCTTCTACAACATGTTCCTTTTGGTCCCAGCAATGGAAGGGAAGGCAATTAAAAAAGTTACTGGTATTATGTTTGTGTCAAAATCGGTTTTGGAAATACTTCAGGCACTAATGCAGGTAGGCCTCAGTGTGTTTCATGTTCCAAAACATTGCATCGAGTGACTTTTAGCGGAAAGTTGATAGAGTACATCATCGTGGTTTATATTAAATTATTTAAATTTTGTTTTCGTGTGTATCCAGGAAGAGTGGCTCAATTTACATTTTTACCATAAGATCTTATAGAGACGGACATGTAGTAAAGGTATGTGGGCGTGCGCAACAAAATTCTTCCATATTCGGCGTTAATGACCAAGCAAATCTTAAGCCTGACCTATCTAATTCAAAAAAAGAATTTTGCACTCTCCACTTCCAAACTAACACCAATAGCTCACAAAACGGAATTTTGCTTAAATTTGCATTGCAACATGCAGATTTAGCGTTTTTCTTAACCTTATTTGTGCCGTGCGGCAATTAACAGCATACAGTAGATAAAGTTAATCTGATATCATAAAGATTCATCCCTCAGGTCCCAGAACACGTGTATTTTGTGTTTTAGCTTAAAAGGTTTTTGTGAGATTAGCAGTCAATTAACATACTTTGCAGACACCGATGTTTTAAAGAGACTTTGTCATCTAAACTCATGGAAAACATTTACTGAACGTCTGCATCTACACGATACCATTTGCTAGATTCCAAGGTGGAGATATTTCCTGGCTGCATCCCATTCATTACTGAAAGCATTTTTGAATGTGTAGTGGTTTGACAGTTAGTGTCAATGTGTGTTTGATCACGCGGACGCTTCAGTTTCTGTTATTTGTTATGATAGTCCCCTAGACCTTCTATGCGCGACTAAATGTTATATTTTTCTAGTAACTTTTAGAACTAGACTTTGATTTTATTGTTAACTTAAAAAGGTATCAGTGAGGTCGTTGGTACCCTTCTCGGGTCATTTCCCAACAAATATTAATTGGCACTCACTGTGGATTCTCATTTTTTGTAATTGCGCATTTAAATAAGATTTTGGAGGGTATATTATAAAGTACAGCCACAAAATCTTTGCCGAATTATACTGTTTATTGATAAATCGCTTCTATCTTTACTCGCAAATTATTTTTAGGATTATTGGCCAAAGCAACTGAATTTTAATGCATTAGTTGTGCTGCTAACATTTCTCTTTTTCAAAACCCCACATTTTTCAGGCACTAGGTTGCTTACCCATTAATGAAAATAAAACGTTTATAATGACACTAAATAAAAATCTTCTATTTTAAGGTCTGCAATCTAAATTGTGGGTTTTCGCTTTGCCTTTGAAGGTTTTCTTAATTCTGGAAGCTTCTCGCAGTCAAGCAAGCAACGTAAGGCAAACGATTGAGAAGCCTGGTCGCACAGTCCTCACCTTCCTACTTATTCTCAATTTGGCGATGTGGATAGTCACCACCTTTGGGTTAAAGCACGCTGAGGGCTATTCCATTCACCGAACTCACTACTCGGGTATCGCATGGAAGATAATCACACACCTCTCGATGCCCCTCATTGTCTTCTTCCGATTCCACTCCACTGTCTGCCTCGCAGATGTCTGGAGCAATGCTTATCGCATTCACAAACCGATCTTTGTCTGAGACAGGCCATTAGCAGCCAATATCTTTAAAACTTAAGCAAATTTAAATAAATGCTGGATTTTTCTTGATTTATGATCCAATGTCAGAGGGCGTTTAGAGGCCAGCCGACCTATATCGAATATAATGCGTTATGAACATGATTAATAAGTCAAAATGTGGTGAGCAAACATAACCTATCACAGATCCCTCTCTGACCTCGATAACCAGTATTTTAGCCATCATGCATGCTTAACACGTATTATACACCTTATGCTTCGAATTTTTTCTGCAATATCATTCTGATACATTAAAAATTTGAGATCCCCTGTGATTTGTCTATCTTGTCACCTTTCAAATCTGGCATCTGTTATAATTAACTAATAAAGCGTACGTCTTCAAGTCTTTCTCTAATCTTGTTGCCATGGGAGGCTAAACCACCCATTAAAATTGACTTTAACGTAGACGCGGGTGGCAAGGAAACTGCGCAATTTGGTCTGTAATTTCGATTGTTTTAGTTGAACAGATTTTCTTCGCTAATCGCCTAATGGTCACTTAGAATAATCGGTTTCTAGCGTACTATTCGTTTAGGTTACATCAAAAGCGAAAAACCAGTGTTATATTTTGCGCAACCTTGCATAATCATTGCATAAATTCCAGCAAATTTAATGCCACCGGTGATTTTTCATAACACTTGCAGTCGTAAGTGACTGTTATGCGAAAATATTCCTGAAACTGTATGTTGGTGCGGAACTAAATATTTCTTAGGATATGTGTTATTTCGTACAACCAAAGAATAACTCATGTGATCTTTCTTAACAATGGGAGTAAAACCCTTATAATTGTTTAAAAGGACTTATTATATTGTGGTCACAAATTCTTCACACCCATCCCTACATAAAATAGATAGGCTTACAGATTCACGCTAAGAACCTTCCTGAGTTACTTTGCACATTAAATTCTCAACATCCGTGGCTGTACTTCGAGTACGATTTCTGCATTAATTGTTCCACTCAGTTTCTTAGCATATTTACATGCTTATTCTAGCTTTTAGTTTATATCAAGTAATTTTTATCATCCAAACATCTTAGCCTAATGTTAAGAGGCAAGGAATCTCCTAAAGTTAAACCGCTCAGTAACGAGTGAAGCTACTGCATTCAAGGGTTTTCTGGCAAGACTGAAGAGTCTGTGGCTGAAACCATCGACTACAATTTCCAGTCCAACACCTTAGCTTACCGCAGCATACTCCTGCCATCGCTGTCCAACTCAAAGGTCTAAGGTTTTATAGTTATTTGATCGCAAGTCTAGGCAAGGCAGAAGCAGAATTACAAGCAAAACAAAGCAAATCATAATGATCGATTCCATCAGCTACTCCCCCTATGTATGTTTTAATGACAAAATGGGTCCAATTATTTATACATTAGATTTTGTGCGATTTTTGTTTAACCTAACTCCCATTTTAGCCATACTAACACTTACAACTGAATGCACAATTGTTTCATTGTGATGGAAAGCACGTTTGTAGTCCGCTTTTGTTAACTTCAGTAGGGAATGAAAATGTTAACACATCGTAGCTCCTGGATCCCAATCGTAATCTTAAGGCAATGATAAGGATATCAAAATAATACATAAGCCAATGTTCCAATTTTAGCTTCAGCGCAGTGTTTAATAAAAAGTGCTGGAAACAGTTTCTCGTTAACATGTTAGCTCTTTTTTGTCACCCCACAATTGCTGCAAGCATCGTGAAGTCAAAATGGTGTTTCCATCAGAACACCTAAATTGCCTGCCATTTCCTACCATCAACATACATCAAAGAAGCAAATGCATGGCACCGGGTGCAAAGCTAGCATATGGACATATTACCAAATGGTAGGCAAAGACAATAATTTTGAAAATACTGTGTTCTAAGAAGCATCAATTAGTGATTAAAATTGAGATCCCATGATGGCTCTTGACTTTGTTCGATTTATTTTGCATTGAATTATTACTATTAGTTTATAAAAACCCCCACCTCGAAATAGCATTAAATTTCTAGCACTTTAGCACAAAATGTGCTTGGTAAATTTTTGGCTAATTTTTCTTGAAATCCCAGTGGTTTGCAATAACAGCACCACTTCCCACAACAGTTGGGCACACGTTCATGCTTATTTGGTCGTTTATTTTTCCCCTTCCTGTTTTCCAGCCTCATTAGATTCATCTTACCCATAACTGCAATAGCAAATCTGCAAGGATGGCTAGCATGCAACAATCAAGGGCGGTAACAAGCTCGGTGGAAAGAAGTTGGCGTGACCGAAGATCTTGTGATCTAATTGCCTGTGCAAGTTGAACGCAAAAAGTCAGTAGCGACGTTAGGAGTAAAAGGAATGACCCGTCTAGTTGCAAATGTAATGTCGAACCCGAAAAAGTTATGTAATCTGTTATTTGTCCTAAATTTTTAACTTAATCAGCGCTTTTAATAATAAAGGACCGCAAATGTAAATGCATTCTGCTTTTATTTGACGTTTTATTACATTATAAATAAAGACTCTTTAACCGAAAAACTAAATAGTTGCAAAAACGATTATGCTTCATGCTAAAATTTGTTAATATTCTTGTTATTTATTCCAAATTTTTAGGCGTCGAGTATACTATGGTAACTCAACTAATTCCAAGTTAAAAGTCAAAGCATGAGGGATAATCCAGCTTACATTGCTACCTGTAAGTAATCATTTAAGTAACTTTGCCGCGAGATCCTTTTAAATAAAGAAACGGTGTGTCAAAATCATGAGAACAAAGAATGATTCGCTCAAGGCTGTCTAAACCACACATTTTTCTGAGCCCTATTATTCCACTTACTGATTCTTTTTGATGGTTGCCCATTATAAGCACTAAAATTGCTGGTGCAGTAGGAATAAATAGTGCACTGCAAAAGGACTTTTACACCTCATGGGCTCTATAACCAATTCAGCAGACTCTTTTCGATACCAAGCATAATGCTGATGCCTCAGAAAAAAAGGAAGTATATCGGAAAGCTCTAATAGAAGAAAAAGGTCGACACCAATAGTTGTGTTTTTCTCGTTTGCAAATGGTACTCAAAATGAATAGTTTTTTATCCACTGCATACTCCTCTACTTGAGCTTGTTTAAACTGAGTCACTAATTTAATACCGTTGTGGAGTCAGACGAGGAGAAGAGAGAAGGTTCTAACTTGCTTTCGAAGGCCAGATTTTGACTGTGGGCGTTTATTGCGGATGTGTATTTACGTGGTTTAGAAATCACGCGTATTTCCATTACGATAATCAACCTGTCAAAAGATAGGTAAATGCCGTTTTGGTTATGCGTCTACTAGTTCGGAAAATGCATTTCATTAACACTGTATTTTTCTGGAGGAGGAAAGCTGACTCACCTACACCAGCGGACTGACTTGTATCGCAGACGTGGATGTCATTGTAGCTGCGCAGTTAGGTCCATGATTAAAAATAACTTCAGCTGTAAAGTTGGCTTAAAATGCAAATGATTTGGACCAGTGCCAAAATGCCCAACAACGCTGATCAGCCTTCTTACCTAAAATTATTGAAAATGCCGAGGCAATAAATTGGTATATACTATTAAAAGAATGCATATATCATCAAAGTACTCTAGGCAGAAGTGTACCCACTCTCAAATCTTTGCAGGAAACAGACTTTTAGTGATAGCGTAGCTAGAGTTGTCCGGTTCTGTGAGGGGATGCAAAATTTAACGATAAAATTTGGGAACCGAGAAACGACATTTAGCGCATACACTTGTTGCACACAAGTACAAAATGTCTAACAAAAGAATTGTCTATGTAGAGAGGTTGCGCTAATTTCCTTTTGCACTCTTTGGCTTCCTAGTCTATAGAAGATGCATAATTTTGGATAAAGATTTGCTCTTATTTAGCATTTAGAGTGAGCACTGCTACAGTGATTATGCTACCTTGTGAGACAAGCAGAAAAGTCCATTCTCAAATAAGTTATGAACCAAGGGTAGTTTTGAGAAGCATAAAGATATAATCTTGCTGCCCGAGGGTGGTCTCTATGTTTGAAACACACGTGTGTTTATTTTTATTTTTACACTACAAAATTACGTTATTTGTCATATTTTTGTCATACACTCAGTTGATAAAGATTATAGAAAAGATTTTGATTGAAAGAATGGCTGCATTATGGAATGAGTGTTTCGCGCAACCACTGCAAAATCTATTTCAGCTGAAGTGGCACTCGGGATATTATTAGCACTTGGTCTGGACATTAAGAGTTTGGCAAACCATGGTAACAATTTTATTTAAACCTACTAATAAAAGCGTGTACGATGAAATGCTATTACACTACAGTCAAAGAGTACGAGCCCCATCTATTTCCCCGAAAATGTAGGCACTAAGTAATGGGAGTACAATCGACTACTATTTACATCGATGAAATCGGCTAGTAAATTTTTCGAAAACGGCATCTTTGCGTTTGACTGAATGTCTCAAACTCTGTTTCTGCTTAATGCCTTGGGATATGCACGCACTAATGTTACTAAGCAACCGGGATTCTGTGCAGTTTTTAAAACATTTATTCACTATTATCTGCAACTGAGAGTCGAATAAGTTATAGCTGTTTTATTACATAAATTAAAGGCATGGCCACTATGAAATTTTATTGCACAAAAATGTGATGTTACACCTAATGTGAATTAAAAATTCATTTCTCGCAATAGAAGTTTGGCTTAAGGGGCTTTAAATTCTATAGTAAGGCAAATGGAATAGCAGCTTGATGTCTTTTTTATTGCAAAGGACAAAATACTGCATAATAGTGTACGTTTGAACTTCTCTGTTTCCAAAGTGTTTAAATAAGCATTCTTTGGTTGTTTAAATCTAGTGCAAGCAGCAATGAGGTTCAGAAAGAAGAAGTTTTAATGGTATTTTCAGCCCATTATATTCAATCCTAGTTTACACTTGATTAGGATATGGCAATTATATTCGAGATAACTTCCGAAATTTGATTACGTTCCTATAGTTCTACTACTTTAAGATGCTAAAATTAACGTCCCACTATATGGTCTACTAACCCACTCAGATGTAAGAGATATCAATAAAAAAGTAGAAGCCACGGTAGTATCGGTAGAGGGCAGGTGGCATATCATCCATATATCGATGCTGCCACAAAAAGAGGATCGAAGCTGTTGATCTGGAATTCTTCAGGTATGGTGATCGGGAAGAAACGAAAAGAGACAAATCATTTAAGTATTTTTCGAAATAAGTAGACCTATCTTGCGAACTAATGGGTATACACAGATTCCTACAGCAAAAATACGGTAGTTTTAAATGATTTCTCACATCTTTTAACAAAGTAAAATTTATCAGAATGGCCAGATCACCTTAGATCGACATGCAACTCGTAAATCTTTATTTTTATCGACATCTCAGGAGGGTTTTTACTAAGTACGCAGTTGGCTGTTTCGCTTTCGCTGGTCAGGCTGTCCTCTCGGCAATGCCAGTGACTCCATTCCCTTCTACTCGTCGAATATGTATGTATATATATGCATATATATGTATGTGTATTCTGCCTGAATATCATTTCTTTTATGTTCCTTGGAAAGTTTCGAAGCGCTATGTTGGTGACAACGGAAAGTGAACTCGGTCTTGATGGACATCTATCTTGATTTCTATTACTGGGGCAGCAACCACTGCCGACTAATTATAGCATTTGCTATCAAAAACTGCCCCGTTTCCTTGTTCTAAAAGAATGCCATTCACGACGGAAGCCATGCCAACCGCAAACTGTCAAGACATTTTCTTTTATTGCCAGTTGCGTTGTGATGGCTGACGTGTAAACGACGCTAAACGGAAGAGGGGGGCTTCGTGATGCGCTTGTTGTTTGCTCAACTCTCGACTTTTGTTTCGGAATACCTGGTAAGCCTTTTCGTCTTCGCCAGGTTGACCGGTCTCTGCGCCTAGCTGTTGGCCACAGTCTCTTCGTTCGCCGAATGCATATATTCTAATCTATTATTATTTCTACCCTTGTCTTCATGAAAGTCTCGAGGAGCTAAAACACTTTTACAAGAGTAATAGCTTAATTCTTTGTAAGCCCAATGTTGCTATTGTGTTCATTGCAGGCTGAAATCAAATACTATAGTTGATAGATATGGCTTCATCTAGGATGTTGAAGCAACTGCAGACCTGTAAGACTATATTCTGTGCACAAATTACCTAGGATTGCTTTTATGACCGGAAATCCATGGGCATTATTCCATTCCACTTTTAAGTTGGACGGTAGCACGCTTATTTGTTATTTGGGTTGAGATGGGCTGTTGTGCGTGCATCGACAGTCAATTACTGGGCCTAATAATAAGTGTGGCCCCTAACCCTTTTGCGACTTCATAACTAAAGTTTTGTATTTTACTCAAAGTCCTCTATATCTCACAATCGCCTGCTTTTGCAAGCTGAGGTACATACGTGGTACACAATCAGTGCACTCACGTTTGCATGCTCAACCTCCCCCGATTACTCATTAATCACATTTAACTAACCATTTACTTCAGTCACGCATTATGGCGTAATTTTACTCCATGACTCAGATAAACCATGAAGCCCAGATAGCAAGGGCTAAGGCATTGCGGACAAAGAGTTGCCTTTAGCCATTCATGAAAATGAACACATTACTTTCCTGTCAATCTACCTAATGGAGTTTTACTAGGGTTTCGTTGTTCCTCTTTTTCGGTTATAGGAAATGCCTTCTTTATCAGCCATCGACAATTTTAAACTACTCCCTTAGTTAAGGATGTTTTTTTTGAAGTTTTGTTTGGCAAACAATATCTTTTATGGCCTAATCAAAAAATCAGGGGTACTGATACCCAATGGAGTGATTAGCTAGGGCTTAAAATCTTAAGACCGAAAGGGTATTTTGGGAGACCATTTGTTGTCAAACCTTTACGGTTCCGACCCTCTTCCATTTATAAGCCACTAAGTTTGGAGGACAAAAAATCAGCTGGATTAGTAAAAAAATTATTTTCCCAGTTTTTACAGACCAGCAGCAATAATGGGCTAAAAATTAGAAAAACTACTATTGCCCCAACTTTTGACTACTATCAGGAACTACCATCACCCAAACTTCTTCATCCTGGCGCCTAAAAACGATAAAATTTTGAATTTGAAGCATCTGGCACCAATCTTGTTTACAGTTCTAGCGGTACTTTTTAGTAGAAGAGCCTTTTGGAGAAACAGGCATAACAGTGCAAAGTGGAAATTGTCATTCCGGCATGTAAACGAATCGGGTGTTTCTGAGTGACGAAAGGCTCTACTGCTGTCTGAATGGTACCTAAAATGTTTTGCAGATATCATACGATTGTAAAGCTCTTGTTTACAAAAATTTATCTATCACTGACGTTATTAAACGTTTGTTTGCAAAACAACTGCCACTAGCCATCTTAGTGCATCAGAACGGGCTGTCGACTTAGTACTGTGAATGGCGCTGCCACAGCGCCATTGCAACTCTTTTCTCTGCAAATGAGGATTTTTAATTCTTAGAGAATATAAAAGCGATATAACAAGTGTGAAACAATACTTTTAAACGTTCAATTGCATTTGTAATCGCACAGATGCATTAAAAGCGAAATTAGGTTATTAATTTTGAATTTTTTTGCCAAATTTTGCTTACCCCACCTAGATCAGAAACGTTTTGCCAAAAGCGTGCAAGCTATGCATGAATAATTTGCAACCATTTGATTGTAATTAAAAATTCATACCATTTCGGAAGGTGATGCTTTGCTGCCACTGAACATATGCAGCATGATCCATGGGGTTAAAATAACGCCCCCTAGATTACAGGATCAGGCATCCCGCTTGCATCTTACTTTCCGCCATGAAAATTCATCAACGACACTAATGCATGACAGTAAGTGCAAATTAGCATGGAGAGAACCTTTTAGGTGATTAAAAACATTTTTTTTAAACGCACATAAACGGAACTTTAAGTAAAAAGCAGCTTACATTTAACTTGTGGAAACTCACATTTAACAGTGCAAAAAAGTTGAATTGTTTATAAGTTTTCTTATCGTTGGTTCTTCTGCATGAAGAATAATTAGCACATCTGCGCTTATTCATGTGGAGACCTGCGCCTTCATTTTTTGCTTTTTAGGTCCTTACTTTCATTCATTTCATGGTCTTGGAAATAGCTCTGACATTTCTGCAAATATTGTCAACCTCACAAAATAGCATTCCTGGACTTTGAGCATTCAGTCTGGTAGAAATTTCAGTTCGAATGCGACATTAGAAGAGGAAAGCAGCAGGGGTGTATAAATTAAAAATAGTAGTGATATATCCCCCATTTCATTAGCAACTCTTGGGCCAGGTAACATGGACTTTGCAAAATAATCTTTATTCTATTTAATCGTTGGCGTGGTTTTTGCATATTTTAACGAAAATCCAAAATACCTTCCTCCAATAATTTTATGTTAATTATTTAATGTCCATCGAAACTATTGGAGTCGCGGAAAAATTACTCAGTCCAAAGTTTTCCATTAATTAGCTGTAAGGGAAAGTTCATCCAAGAAACTCTATAGCTCATGTTTGTGTGTAGAGGCATTTTGATTAACTGCTCTAGAATAAAAGCCATGGTCATTTTTGTACTCATGACTTCCGTGAACTGCTAATTTTATGCCTGTTTCTCAGGGGTCGTGTGTAATACTTTGTTTGTTCGAACTGCCAGGTTCGGTCACTTGGGTGGCCATCTTGTACTAGCCTGTAGGACGGCCTTTGGGCCGTGCCAACAGCCCCCAAGCCCTCTGTTTCCAGAATATATATTCTGCCCCAATACTGTGCCTTCTTTTACCTGAAAAGGGAGCCTCGGGACGCTACATTGGTGGCAGCGGAAAGCGGACCCGACTTTGATGGGTTTTATCCTGCATGCACACCATTTTAAGATTGCAAATCACCCAAAACTTCGGAATTTTTTAAACTTCAGCTGAAAATAATCTTGCCTTTGGGACAATACTCCGTTCCAATATCAGATTACATACATGCGCTTTAATAGCGACTGTACTAAATGTTTAAAAATTTTACAAGCTCGAAATTTCATTTTTGAAAAAACATTCGTTGGACGTTAATTGTTGGTAAATTCTGCCGAGAAACTTTCCCCAAATTACGTGTTTGTAATGGTGTATAATTATGTAATAACCTACCCAAATACGCTCTGTTTTTAAAAGTAAGGAGCTCACAGTATGTTTTTGCTGGGTTAACTCAAAATATGGTTTGATATTTTACCTTCAAGGCTCAACTGTAAAAGTATTAAATAGAGAAGAAGAACTACCGCTGTCTAGGCCCACTTTAATCGCAAAATCGATTAGCATAAGGCGTTATCACGTCAATTTGTGTTATGTCGCTTTGTAGCACTACATTAAGAAGCACTTTCTTAAGGCGAGAGGAGGTGAAATGACGAGAACTACCAGAATTCTAGGCCCTCTGCAACTTTCTTTTAATGGATTAGATCATGATTAAGCTGAATGTTGGTGGCCTTGACTCCATATCCAACCATATGTGAGAAGTGGAGTTAAATAGGTTGAGGTGGGCCTTGAGCAAGATCACTTTCTGTGCACCTTAGGCCTCAGATACAGCCAGAGGCGCAAATAAATGTGGATATCCCACCAAGCATAATTTTGATGGGGGTCAGGATTTCCCATAAGCATTTTCTTGACTCTTGTGGTACACTTCTATGTACAATGAGTTAAAGGCCTATAATGTTGAGTGAATGGGTCGATTGTGTTTCTTTATGCCTTTGGACAATAAGGTGATGACCCCATCAACAAAGGCTCACTTGATGAAGATAATGAATCCTAATGATCTATTTACTTTTCCTCTATAGTGTCATAGTGATTGACACAATACCTTAATCAGTTGCAGTTTGTGATACTTCTCTAAAGCAGCACTTATATGGGCTGTGGAGTGATTTACTGGGTAGTACTTTAACAACCACTTTGGACTTGGCTCTCTCTGGCCCTGAACTCGACTGACTTCTTTAAGTTTCGTTAAGGCCTTATGAAATAAGGTGCCAAGTTCCCTTGCATAAATCTGTTTTCTGAGGTTTTTCTCTGGTGAAAAACGATATAATTATAAAGTGCTGATGATATTGGCCTGAATACAGCCAAAGATGCAGACATGTATCTGTTTCCACCAATTAAATCGACTGCGGTTGGACGATCTCCTGTATCATGGGCAACACAAATTAGTTTTAACGCAAATGATTTCACTCTTTCAGCCCAAGAGTAATTACACATTAAAACCTTGCATGGTCCCTTCTGATGTAGGGTACAGCCTGATTGCTTTTGCCACTTTTGCAGGATGCATCCCTGAGTTAGACACTTCAAAAGTCCAAAGGTGGATTTTGCATGACACAACTTAAGGAACTCCTGCTGAGGCAGCCATGTCTACTTGTCATTTCCCACTATGGCATCCTGCTCTAGTAACCATGAGGTGACTAGCATCGACTAAGTTCACAAACTCATAATGCATAGTAGTTTCCTGATTTTTGCGCCAACAATTACAAAGGTAACTTTTAATTGTCTATCTTTATTTCTTTGGTGTTCCGCAGCTGTAAACTGCAAATATTGCCTGAGATGCTTCAACAACAAATAACGTTTAGCAGTCTTGATGCATCATTTTAGGATTAAAGAAGGATCTGTGGGAACAGCAACAACTTAGCATATACCCATAGATGATTTTGATGCAGCCACTAGCGCAACATTTAGCTAGCTCGACATATATAGTCAACCTCTCATATGGCCAAAATACAAATATGATACTTCCAAAGAGAATACTTTGACAAAGTAGCATCAACGCATACTTATAAAAGTTATACTAAGCTTTCTTTTGCAAAATCAGTTCAATTGATTTATTTACATTCTATGCCGCTGAGGCAGAATATGTACCCTACACACATAAGGGCTGGGGGTCACAAGTATGACCTAGAGGCCTTGACGCCCAGTGGACACACATTGGCGGATCCTGAAATGGCCGCTAAACCAAACTAAGAAGCTGTAGAAATATTCAAAGCAGAGCAACGCATTAACTGTTTGCAGGTTATTGTAGCAAAATTTAGACTAAATTCAGTACATACAATTTTTTTATACATTTGACAGCAACGTCAGTCAAAAACTCTGCTCTCCACTCAGTATTTCGAAAATAACATCCTTTTTTATGGAGGGCTATCTCATTAACTTCTAGCTTACTTAACACTTAGCGAACTATTAGAGGTATCAAGTGTCAAGCAATACATAAAGATACGAAAAAATCCTGATATTCGATGCACCTTTTACAAGAAATTATAGGTATTTTGCTGTGCTTCCTCCCCTCAAATTTTAGGTTGAATTGATCCTTTATGACACAACGGAAATCGTTTAAAATAGCCTTAGTTTGTCGAGGTTATAAACAATAAGAAACTTTATTGTCACTTACTTGTAAAAGAAGACATATTTTAATCTACTCTAGGATAAATAGGCTGTACTTGATTGAATTTCTCGAAGGCAATCATATTTGCTGCCCATTGACTATTGTTAACACATTTTATGCATTGTTCTAAGTATGCATCGACTTCTTTCATACAATGATACAAATTTGCATTAACAGAGCCGTCTTATGTCTTGAGGATAAACTTAGTTAGATTAAAATTTGCTTTGTTTTTATTAGAACGTTGGCAAAGTACAAAGGTTTGTTCCAAATGGCTTTCAAATTACGTCTGCAACTCTGCAATAATTTTGCTTTTGGACCTTGGATAAGCTCGACAGTCATCCTTAGACTCACCTACATCATTGGACAATAATTGCGTCGTCAGAACTTGTGCTCAAGTAATCGGGAATTTTCGAAAGCTAGCAGTTCACACCATTAAAGGAAGTAAACAACTCCTAAAATGTTATTGCGTTTCACAACTAAAGGCTAAGATAGCACCAAATCCCTGCGAAAAAGTGGGCAGGGTGGATCTCACGCTAGTTGTCCTACTTAAGGCTTTAACCAAAATATCTGATCAGTCATTTAGGTATTCCTTCCCAGCGGCATCCCAATCTTTATTCCATTAATCTGAGTATTCTAATCTACCCAACTTTTCACTTGATACCTCGGACTAAATTCTGAGGAGGATTGCGTGATTTCTTTAATAATAGCCAAAACTAGAGGCGTTTTTGTGATTTCTAAGGAGAATAAAAATGTAAATGCAAATAATTTTAATCCCCCAAGCAAATGACAACGTGTTTATGATACTGATCAATTTAACTCGAATAATGCCACAATGCTTAAGGGGGCATAGTCAAATAGAGTCGAGGTGCTTTGTAGTTTATTAGCTCAAAAAATTTATTATCTTTTGGTTTTATTTCGATTTACTAGAGCATTTGTAATAATCCAGAGTGTTTCGTCAAATTCAGACCAAATCTATAGCGTTTCGAGACTTCCTTTAAGGTAAAAGAGGGCACAGTACTTGGGCAGAATATATATTCTGGAAACGGAGGGATTGGGGCTGCTGGCATGGCCCGAAGGCCGGCTAAACAGATCGTACAATATGGCCACTGAAGTGATCGAAACCGACAGTTCGAAAACACAAAGTATTACAAAATCTCTATTTAAAATTTATGCATTTGCCACCGCTTCCTGGATCATCAAACGGTTCTAACACAGATGGATTTTAACTTTTATTAAAGATACTTCGCATCCAAATATTTGAACACAGATGAATATGTAGATCTATGGTCATCTAGAGAGTGTAGCTTGGCCGAGGTTTACGCTAGTGATAGTTCATGTAGTCTGATGGACCCGTATTTTGCAAAGTTGACACCATAGCTTCCGTTATTTGTAGCGGTTCGTGCGATTAACATTTGCAGACGCATAAAGATTTATCAGAAGCGAAGATGATGAAAATGCGATGAGTAGTGGGCTGCAGTTAAGGTGTTTTCTTGGCAACTACCATGCAGATGGATTAATAACATCCACAATGACAATTTTGCGACCGTTAGTCACTGATCAACCTTGTTCCTCGAGTGGTACTGGTGCAGCTTGGAAGAGAACCCGTAAAGGGACTTAGCTTAGAAAGAGAGATCAAAAAGAATCGGGTAGAAGAGGTATTGCGGTCGTAGAGAGCGTGAAACATAAAAGAGGAATTCTAAAATTAATCGCCTATTGCCTGTTACCTGTCGCTTCAAGTGACATTTACAAGCTTAAACTCGTTTACAACTTCCCTAATTGGCCTAAGCCATAATTCCCATTTAAAAATGGCTAGTGGTTTTCAATACATTTGTTTCCAACTATTTAAGTCAGTACTATGCCAAATTTATTGTCGAACCTTAATATTGTATATATATGCTCGGGTTTGGCAATGCTGTAAAAGAGCAAGTCAGGGAGTTGAATTAGCATCGGTACTGTTATATTCCCAGCATACAGGTAATGCAGCAGCATTTAGTGACGGTATGAAGTCCCGCGAGCCTCCGAGTTCAGAGCAGATATAATGAGTCCACTCAAGGGATGAGATTAACTGTCGGAAAGTGTACTGTAATAAGTGGAGAAAGAGTGCAGTTGTTGACGTTCAGAGTACAGGGTAGACAAATAGACAAAATACGTACTCGCCCTCTCAAATCCATAAGTTTTGTATGCATCACGTCTTTATAATGAATAAAAATCAAGCATGTTTAAAATTAATTGATTAGAAACCATGCTGTTCGGAATTTAGATTGCAGGCGGCTAGTTTAATCCATTGTTGTCGCAAACGCAAAGGCATTCGAGAGCTTTAAGAACCTCAAAAAAGCTAAATTACAGACACCTCTAAAGTTGTCCGCATGGCCTGCAAGTTCGTTCAAATCAAACTAAAATGTTGAGCATTATCTTGCAAACAGAAAATCGTAGGGTAAAATGGAGCTATTTTATTTCTATTCACCCGAGACGGTGTTTAGTACTTTCTAGATAAATTTGCCTGTATGTGTAGGGTTCTGAAACAAATTCCACGGATGGTACAAAAGTTGAATAGGATAGCAAGTAAGTTATTTAGCGAATAATATTAGATGAGATTCGGGCATGCCACATAGTTAAATGATGTTTTATTCTGGTGTTCGAAATCATAAAAACCTCTTGTAAATGGCGCGCGACCAATGCGTTTAACATAAAACACCCATATTAACGCAAATTTGACTCTTTACAATCACACTTATAAATTGATGAGAAGGGTAACTCTACATATTTTGCAGTCTGCAGCATCCATCCACAAATACAAGAATATTATGAATCGAGGGGTTCGACCATGGATAAAAACATTATGTTGATGAAGTGCGATCACAACTGCCTAGTACTGCCGGCTTTGATAGCCTTAGTTTTGATACCCACTAAAACCCCGACAAAGAGGAGCCAAAGTTAGCACAGAATTATGCTTCTTCATCCTCATACTGCTTTTAAATACGTACTGTTTTTTATGATTTGTGTCAGCACTTGCCTCCAAACAAATAGAATGGGTAACGTCATGTGAACGTAGTGGCATATCTTTTATCTAATCATTAGTATTTGTGTACCTTGAGCCGACGAAACGATAGACTTCTCAATTTTTAATTCAAAGAAGGAAATAATAAGAAATCACAAGCCTTGAAACTTGTTGCAAGATGTGCTCTAGCCCATGATCCAGCATTCATTGCAGTGCAATAACGGATTCTGCTATCAGGTACAATTTTGTCTCTAGGACTCGATATTAAGGCTTAAGCTGTTGTACATAATTTCCATCCATCTTCACTTTTGCACTGCAAGTTTTCTGGTAAGTATTAATTGTCAGCGAAGGCAAGATAAATCATCTTCATGCAAACACAAATCATAATAACATCCTTTAGGAATTTTGTGGGGCATAACCAAGGATGTGCCCAATTTTGCTACTAGTATTAAGAGAAACTGGCTGATTTCGCTAAAACTATTCCCCTATTTTTACCCAATGCTTAGTTATTTATTCAGATAATTTTTAAACGTCTTACAACAGCTATGTGACATCTTATGTCGTTTGAAAATCAATGTCCAACTTCCTGCCTCATCATAAATTTAAATTTGTGCTCCCATGGTCTTAACACTTGTTGAGCGTATATTGAAACTTAGCGGCGATCGGCGTTACTGACGTCGTAGTTCTGCAAAGCAGCCATTTTGTTCGCTTAGACGTCTACCACTGATAGAGGCCTCAGCTAAGCAGCTTGTGTTGGATTCCCACAACCATTACGGCAATAGTGATGGAACTCGTGGATCTGGTTTAACTATCATGGGCTACTACACCTCAACTAAACTTCAGCAATATTTATAAATGGCTCATATGTTTAAATACATCAATTTTGTAAGAAGCTGGTAATTAACACGCGCAATAAAACAGGCTCCAAATTCCAAAAATTGTACAAATATTTTTACTAAAAAGTATTGCCTAGTTTAATCAGCAGAGGCTGTTAGATATCATCTAATTATGTGGTTACAGTGTTAGTGATGTGGCAAAAAACATGTTAACTATAAATTTTCCACGATGCAATCACTCAGGGGACAATATAGGGCAGTCAGTATCTAATTATTAAATGTGGTTTTTAAATCACTTGTGAACTTTACGTTGAGACTTGGCCATATTCATTAATGTTCTTTTTATGATCCCTGTGATGTTAATAAAAAAAGCAAGCAGCACATTTGCTTGCTTACTCCCTGTGTTCTATGACATGAAGGGAGCGCTCTTGTTAAGTCATGGCTTTTGAGTAGCTAAAAGAAAAGTGCTACACGTAAATATTTACTTTGGCCTGAGATACATAATACACGGGGTGTAAGGGAACAGAGCAGTGCCGGTAAACAAACCTAGGGCACCTTGTACCGCTTTAGCGTTGGTGCGAATTGCTGAGCTCTTCATTTTCTCACTGCTTTCATCTCAACTTTTATAGCATAGAAAGATTTAAAGGGAATGTACGCATCTGTATCCGCACCCTTGCTTTTTCGACCAGATTACCACTTTGACTAGTTGTAGCATTTTATTATAGTAACAAACCTCAATTGCTCGCAATTTTAAGGGCCATTAAAAGACGTACTGACACCTTCCGTAAAAAGACCAATCCCCGCTTCAGTTTCACCACGGTAATGCGTAAAGTGGTGACAAGAATCAAAATAACCTAGTCATTTACTCACTAACAAAAGGCATGATTAATAACCGTTCAGCTTTTGAAGTGTTTCGTCACAAGAAGATTGGCATTCACATTCATGCACTGCATTTTGAATTCGTCTGTCAGCGAGGGATTCAAAATTATTGCAAAAAAAAAGGAAATAAGCCTATGTTAGCTATTTTTGGGAAGACTTGTTTATTTTCCCTAAATTTTATATCCTATTTCGGCTGAGTAAAACATGTGCTTGCTAGGCACTCCTTATCATTGAATGCTCATTCACAACCTACTTTGCAGAAAACTTGGTGGAAGAAAACCACAAAATAAAACATTGAATTAAACAATGAGTGCAATACCAATAGCATTTTCTTTTATTGGCCGAAAAAATGCAGGCAAAATAGATAACAACTTAAGATTAATTTAAAAACTATGCCTGCAAAGAGCCACCGAAACCGTTTTGAATTGTATGACACGATGGAAGCCTTATCTGGTCGCAATGTAAAGCAAACATAGATGCAATCAAAACAAAAGAGTAAATCACTTCCAGCATTCATATGCATTAAGTAAAATAATAGACCGAGAAATGTTAATGAGCTGACACTACAATTTTTAAAGGAAATAGGCTTAAGTATTCGAATTTACGTACCCACAGATAGGTTTAAAGAGTAACAGATGTTAAAAGTTTGATATAGCCGAGGCTTCAAGAAATTCGAGATGCGATATTAAGTATAACATAAAAGAAGTGAAATTCGTTGGAATTCGTTAAGAAAATTGTACCCTGAAGCGGTAAAACCTCCAAGGCCAGTAAATATCTATGCAACATCAAGACGGACAGTGCATGAAGCAATGATGCAACGAGCAGCAGCACGACAATATGAAAATATTCCAGACGAGCACAGTGTGATGCGACTCGTAGACAGGACGGCTACCAATAAATTTTAACTGCAAGGCCTCAATACTCTCGTGGTCAGGATGTTTGTGATCATAGTAGAACGGATCTTGGCAATTTCATGATCCATGAAGTAAAAGTGCCCACGTGAGACTCTTACGGGTGGGATTACTTTCCTACGAGCATCGACATAAAAACGGTCCTTAACCGAAGCTGAGGGCCGGACAAGTAACAAAAGCATTACACAGTCCTTCGCCTCTTGTAGTCCTCGGCTCCTTCTATCCCTTTGGTAGGACAACTCGCGCCAGCCAACATGAAGTAACTAGCGCTGAATGAAAATGCCCACAGTCTCACCATCCCAAGTATTCCTCTCATCACGTGTGACATTATCCTACACCCAATCTCCCGTGTCATCGTATTGTTGAACCTAGCCTCCTAAGTCGCACTTACGCGCACATACATTTAATTCAATTTTTAAAATATCTCGTACAACTGAAGGCGTATAATGCATGCGAAGACCGTGACCGTCCATTCTCTCGATTGTGCGAGACGTGAAAATTCATGTACGTTCTACCCGATTGAGACTGGACACTTCGAGTCAAATAGCCTCGAGATTATTTTTCCATCGGTTTTACTACTCACGAGTTTCATCTCGTTCAATACAACATATGATGTCTTCTATTTAATTTGCGGTTGCAAAATTGCATAGAATGTGTGAAGCTTGTGCAGAACTTCAATCAAGTCAACTCTTCACTTGCTTCCACTTGTTTTCCCAGGGTTGACACACTCGCTTTACAGATAATCCCTTCCATCTTCCAATCAAATATTCCCTCTATTCTGCGAAAACTGTTTGTTTTCTTCACCGATTGGCACGAAATAGTTAGCAAATATCCACTCTTCTGTGAAGAGTGCAATGAACATGTGTTCTTCCAAGTGGCAATAACTAATATTGCTAAAACAACGACGTTATGATACAAAACCGGGACATTAAGAAATGGAAGGTCAGCTGGTCCCACTCCAATTCACTAATCAGGCTGTCGATTAACGCACAAAGACCCGGAAACGGATTCGCTCTAGCCACGTGGACAGGCTGGACGCAGCGCCTCACAAGTCAACTAACCACATTTAAAGCAAAAGTCCACCTCACCTGCACGAGACCCAGGATTCGGTACAGTTGGGCAGCACAAACTGATCAAGAGTACATGCCACATGCATTTGACACCTTACAGAAATGCACCGCCAGAAATGGATCACATGAAAGGGTGAAAACGCGATTGCGGTTCACTGCAACATTGCCGGTGGTATATTCGTGTCAACGCACAGCGCTCTAGCCTGCATCAGCATCATGCCACCCTTGAAATCTCGTAGCTAGAAGGCCTTGCCCACAAATCAATGCGCGATTTGTGCGCCGTCGCTTCGGTGCTGCTACTTTTCCACCATCACCACGCAAACACACTCACTGGTCTCCACACCCCCACCGTCTGCCTACTCACGTCTAGTCAGTAAACTGTGTTGAATTATCAAGAGTCATCAGGTGAGCCCAAAGTTTGCTGTTTTGACTTATGCGGTCTGAAGTTACACCATTGGGAATGAGAGTGAGGAAGTGGGACTCGGTGTTGAGCATGACTCACAAAACACGCATCATGGGGCAGATCCGCCTAATCGTACACTTGCATGAATAATTGCAGGCATTGCTGCAGCAAACGGTTCTATTTGTTGTGGAACCGCACAAGATAAGAAGCCTCGTCGTGAACAGCAACGTTATCAACAAACGAACGATTCTCGTCCAATCGCCTACGCCGTTCAAACGCCCCAACCATGCAACCAGAGCCGCTAATGCTGCACACCACCCTCTCGTTATGCGTCTCGTCATTCCTTCCAGTTGAAGCAAAATTTATTTGGACACCACACATTTTTCATAAACACTGCGCACATCCGCTGTTGTCAAACATCTTGCTGAACTTCGTGTTGACTGACGAGTGAAATAGAGCACCACTTAATGACATCGGAGGAGAGTGAGGATCAGCTTCTGACTGTTGAATTCTGTGCACAATGAAATGCAGGTGAAAGACAAAATCAACATCAAGATTGCTCCTCAATGAGAATGAAATAGTTTGAGGGCTCTCAACCCCCACTCACAACCCACCTGCATGCTGCAAACTGAGGCGCAGCAAGGCAATTGTGCATGCGAAAATGATAAATAATCTTAAATGCCCCATGGCTCTAAGTCTTGCGATCTACCCGCAAACTTCTACTCGCGACATTCCACCCTTGCATTCCTCAGCGTGAGAGGTGTAATTGTGGCGTAGATTTCGCGAGTGTGCATCTGACTAAGCCGATTACGCCACAGAGAACTTTTGTTAAACTTAATCTACTGTGCTTAATCCACTTACGCACACGCTTTTTATTCTACCGCCTATAATGTGTTGCACCCATAAACCTGCTCGATATGTAGGGAGAACCCGAAGTATATAGTGGGAGGAAGGCGGCAGTGTCATAGAATAAACTGCACGTCACAAAATATGTTTCTTGCTAGATGTGTCCACCCATGCATGTTAACCCGGCAAGTTCTGTTAGTAGCGCCGCACAAATGCAGATTAAAAAGATTTGGGATCGTTTACAGCCATTGATTGTGTCAAAAATCCAGCAGCCTGGATGGCATTCATAGGATCCATATTCGCATATGCGAGTGCAGTCCTTCCCATTGGCAAGAATTTCAAAATAACATGCTATCAGATGTCAAGAAGTGGTAGCCACCAATTTCCAGTAAGTATAATCAAAGAAATCAATTAATCAATTTAATGACTGGAATGGATAGCAATTAAAGTAGTGTGTGATTAAAGTCAACTAATATGGGTGCATTTGGAGAAAGTACAAAAATATTGATAGCGAAGTTTGGGCCTCAACCAACGGCTGTGTTGCGTGCATGTCGAACCCTTGAGAATTACCTCCCACATGAGGTATCTATTACGGAAAACCATACTACCAACTCTGTGCCTATTTACACGTCATTGGCAGCAGGTGTGGCAAATAAATTCTTTGAGATCACCCTTGGTATTCACTCACACATCAATTCCACACCCATCATATACGCCCATTTCAAGATTCTAATGCAAACCTGAGTTGATATGGGTTAACGAAGATTCAGTGAAAAAAGTGGAACAGTGCAAATGAGAAGAAAAAGAAGGTAGTCTAATCTGTAGCCATAGCTAATTTAAGTGATAACGATAATCAGGGCCGCAATCTGATTCCACATATATGTCATTCATTGACTGCAATGGTAGTTGATGGCAGACACATCAAGAATCGCAACAGTGCACAATTTTATCACACTGAAAGAGAACTATGCAAACGAAGTGGGCAGCCAAACTTCAAATGCTCCATAATGCACACCACACAAATTACAGCTTACCTTTAGCTTAGATAATTCACTACTACACTTAACAGTATGAGAAACAAAAAAGGACGTCTATTTCTCGCCTCTGACTTCGTCTACGCCTATTCTGACACAATGAATTGCCGTTAGGCTCAGTCGTCTGTGTCACAGTCGATTGCATCCACTCATTTTGTTCTACCCCTATTAGTGTGTCGTCCAAACACGGTCGATTATTGCACAGAAAGAGCAGGATCCAGGTAATGTGTTTATAAATCTCTTTAAGTTGCAGCGTACAGTGCAGGCCGGTCACTGTTAATAAGTTGGAGAGACTCTTTTTCTCCGTCAAACATTTTGAGATCTCAAAAGTTCCCTCGATAAATTAGGAGGTAGGTTGAGCACTCCATCCATTATCCTAAATTTCTAACACAGTGGATTTTAACACCAAAAGAATCACCAAATATAAGTATTGCAGTTTTGCTGATAATTTCAACGCAGTTACTGGTTAGTAGCGGTTATAATGAGTGACCTCCAATGTTATCAATGTTTTGGATCATGAGTTTTTGGGAAGTGCTTCGAGAAATATGACTAATTGGTCTTGAAATGACCCACACCTCACGGATGAAATCCTGTTCCAGAAGAGACAATGTAGACACGCCAAGCAAACATATTTAATGTTCTTGCCCTGGGAGGCAAATGCATAGAACTTGTGACGCCATCAACAATTTCTCAGCCCTCTGAAAGTAAGGAAATAAAAAAGCCACAGCATTATGTATTAAAGCCACAGGTATTACTGACAACACTACCACAATGATTTGCAATACGATGCTAAAACTTTGCAATCACAGTCTTTCACAAGCCGCAGTTTTACGCCTATTGCACGTACCACTTTAACGATCCCAGTAGCAGAAAGAGTTGATTAAGGTGAACCTAATTTATTGAAGCTAAGCAGAATAGTATATCGGCGAAAAAAGACAAAAAAAGGCAGAAATTAGTTGCAAGAATGGTAGCCATATGTGAGTTTGGTGATGGCAATCGCCGAGGCTAGTCCCGCACACACACCAGCAGCGATTTCATTCCACAGAGGCTTCGTGAGTTGGCTATAGTAGTAACAGATGGCGACCACATCCGAAATCGCCACGATACAAGTGAGCACTTTTAAGCTCACATTGAGGCCCCATGACGCGCTGGAGTCAGAGTCGATGCACGCGGCTACGATCTGCACGATGGCCGCAATGATGGAGAGCGAAAGGGCTATTGCGAGGCAGCTCAACACTACCACCATCCCGTTCGAATCGAAGCAGTGTTGTGAGCAGAGTCTTCCACATATCCATCCATCGTAGGCGAAGGCATAGATGTTAAGCACTGCGACACCGTAGAGCACAATTGCCTCTCCTATGTACACACTCATGTTGATTGGACTTGCACTGATCACTCGCACTGACGCTGTGAATTAGCCGTCCCACATCTGCCCCATTTATATACACGATGGCGTTAGAGTGGGTGTCGAGTGAATGCACACCAAGGCTAGACGCGATCGCACACATGCATTGATCAAACGCATTTTGCCAATGGAAGTATGTTTTGAGCAGAAGCGTCATGGCAGGCACCCAGAACTAAGCCAATCTCCTCTTGCAATGCTTGCGATGTGCTGACATTAATCCAGTCACTTTATTCAATGCAATGCTTCATAGTTCATGTGATTTATGCCTATTTTAATCCTCTTCAGTGATCCATGTCCTTTGAGCTCTTAGCTCTTCGCATTCTGGCCTCTCTCACCTTTACCTCCACGGCACAGCGACTTTACGAACAGCCTCTTATTTTCAGACATCTTTTGCTATTGCTGGTGCGGCTGAATCGTCGCCAAACACTCCACCTGCCTCCGCAAACCACATCAAGTAACCGGTTAAACCTGATACAGATCCTCCCAATTGCATGCTCATCTTGACTACCGATTTCGTCAATGTTACACACATTCCCTTTTCGTTTATAAGTACCTTGTGTGGAGTGTCCGAAACTTTCACAATCACGAAGCTCCTATGCGATGGACAACGTCATCGACTGACGTACGACTAACTTTGTGACATCCTCAGTACTCAACTTCCTCCCTTTACTTCGACCAACTCTTCCGTCTCCACACCCTCCTTCCTGGATGTCCGAGTGTCCGTTGCTTCCGTCCGCTATCCACTTTACTTGCCACTGCACACTATGCGCTGTCATGCACTGCCACAGTTGCCCATTTTCTTAGTGAGCAGTGTCTGAACTGACCCACAACATAAGCACCACCGGAGGAAAGTAGGAGATACTTGGGCTCAGCTTTGACTGCTGACTCCAAAACTCTGCCACAGCGTGCGTGAATGGCGATATCCACATCGCAGTTAGCCCCTTAAAATGCCCCGAATGCTTATCGGGTTTGTAGCGCAGGTTTCTACAACTTACACGCACCACAAAATGCGGTGGTCCTGTGCTGCATTTTATGTTTGCTAACAAAATTCTAACTTAGCTAACCATGCCGTTCACTACCATAGAACTGAATTCGCGCAATGAAACTGATTGACAATGATTTAGTGGCCGATATTCAACTGGGATTGTCAGCTGTACATGGTGCCAATACTTACTGTTGCCATAAGGGTCATCTTCGGTGGCATGGAGGAGAGGATTGCACCCCAACGTGGCTTAGATTTAGTATATTTGTTATAGGCCACTTAACTTAAATCACTAATTATTTAAAAGTTATTTTTTGGTGTGAAGGGAGACAAAGGTTGGGAAAACTACAGCTTATTCACTAAAGCAATCGATGGTTGTTATCTATGAGTCATGTATCAGTAGTCGGCCCTACTTTGTGTTTCCTTTTCACGCGAGTCTTACTTTCCTTGCGTGCTATTCTACATTGTCTCCTTCATTAAGCATGAATACCGAATCCGCATGATTGCTCTAATGCACAGATAGAAAGCCTCAGTTTAGAAACAAATAAATATCATTGTGCCGTTAATTCTGATTGTGAACCGCTTTTTAAGTCCTGGAATTCCCTTAAGCGATTGCGTTCATAGTACCCATAGTGATCGCATTCACAGTCCACACTTACGATATTTCGGCCCCGTTCAGACAAATTCTAAAATGAATCTCATTTTGGAAGAATACATTTTTCGTACCATGCCTTTTATTTCCCTACTTTATCTATCTTTCCCAGTAAATATTATGTGTACGAATGGATTAATAATAGCCGTCGATTAGCATTAATCTCTTACATTGGGCCCATTTGAGTGCTAGCATCTATAGATGACCTGATTCCACCCATGACCACTTTGCTTGCATATGGTGCATTCCCAACCTCATAAACCTGAATCGTGTCACATTTCGTTTAATTCGAGTCACAAATAAATAGCATTTATTGTGGCATTTTTGGCCATTTCAGCTATGAAATGAAGATAAGTTTAGGTGGTAAAATATAACCATGAGTTTTTAAGACAAGAAATGTTTCATCACCTGACACCTTCACCTGTGTCCACTTTGTCCTGTCAACGTGTGGTTAAACTTCGTCTGTTTTGCCACACTCGACTAAACGAATACACTATATCAAAATTCCAATATGCTGTAGACGCGAATTTTGTGATACCAAATGGTAGCGTTCTAAATTTACCTAATTATTATCTACCTGTCAACATCAAAACTAACCGCCGTGAACAAAAGGCAGTGGTGTTGCTTCTTCTTAAACGAAGCATAAATTTGGATGAGACTAATTTTTCCCAATTCTCTTGATCGACTCTTCTTATAGACATGATCACCATAATCTTCTTTAGCATCGAATCCCTTAAAGTAGAGTTGAACGAAATGTGCTGCAAATGCTCAGCCAGTAGACCCTGGTTAACAAAGAGAAGCACATGTGGCTAATGAGCTAGCCTAGATTAAGTAGGCAATGTTCATAAACATGGACATTTACAGTCCTGCTTTCCTTACTCCTGAATAAATACCACTTCTGTTGTGTGTAGATTCCGCTGACTCCTTTGGCACATTCGGACGCAACAATGATGCTCAAAATGTGTTCCTTTGAAGAAGCACTCCATTTCCTTGATTTCTGTTAGGGGTATTGGGCTTGCCTCTCAATTAAGCCATTCATTTTCCTGTCGGCATTGCATATTTCACTTATGTGGTGACACCCCAATTTCTCAGATTGACATTTCTCTTCCAGAACTCCATTATGCCATCTCATCATTGCCTAAACTTGTCAGCATGGCATATAAATCCAGATTTACCACCACCATCAGAGTGTTACCAAAAGCATGATTACACAATACAAAACCAAGGACTTAGTTTATTCCCTCGATTATGCTCGATGTGAAACGCTATGTGTGCCTCAACAGATTTAACTCAAACATCTCTAGTCAAAGTGGCCCCATGGCTATTTTCATCTTTACTAAGGGCCATAAATATTCTTGATCAATGCAACAAGCAACGGCTGTTTGATTATTAATGCATAAATTGACATTAAGTGCGTGATATTTCTGCAGAAGTGTAAACATCCAAAACTAACTAGCCGCCTTGACTCGTGACCTCGATTAGGAGCCGTCTCCTCTGTAGATGTTATTTCTAACAGCCTCTGATAAAACATCCTCCTTTAGCATAACATGCTGATAATACCTAAATGAGGGACATCATAATTCGACTCGCACATCACAGTGCCTTTAATTTCCATTTGTTTCACAGGTATAATAACTGAAAAGACCATAGGTTCACCTTTATGTCACCTTATCTGCATACCGAGAAGAATGCGATGCGTAAGTCTTCATTTAGTCGCAAATTGACTACCACATCCCATTAATCAAATTGACAATCAATTGGGGACCCTACATCTGGTTAATGTTACATTTGATCATCGACGCAATTTACGTCTGACATGAGGCCACTCATAGATTCGCATAGAAAATCATCGTCTCGTCACAGACGTGCTACTCTTCTTCGGGTCTAAATGTGTTAGCAAAGAGCATTTAAAATACTCTTTTCACTTCACATCTCATGGCAGTAATCTTAATTTTAGATTTTGAAAGGTGTTTATTCTACATCTTTCGGCTCTGAAATCGTTATTTAATATCAATGAGACTGTGTTGTTGAAGTTGGTCAATTAGTCGCAGTTGCAGAGGACGTGTGGGCGAGTAATAAGATTTTGCGGACATTTTGCTTAATCTGTTCACGGTTCATCCCATTTCTAGTTAGCGGTTGCCTATTTACCAGCAGATCCCTCGTGAATGTTTCAGCATTGCCTTGCAAGATTTCCACTTTTGTCAAATTAGAAGGGCAAAGACGAGGTAGATGTCTGCTTAAATCCTCCATATTTATAATGGGAGAGATCAAAAGGCATTTCTAGGGCTGACTCATAATGAAATGTCTACGGATGGTGTTATTCCATAGGAAGAAAAGGAGCAACAAGCGCATACCAGCGCATGTAATTTACTTAGTAAATAAATGTTTGGCTTTACAAAATCCAAAGCTTGAATTCAACAGCAACAGAGCTTAAAATCACTAGCCAGTATGCATTTACTGACATATTGCTCTTTATATAAATACTTAATGTCATCATTTAGGATAGATTTACTCATGTATCTATTTAAATGAATCCCAATTTCAGCAAAAGATCTAAATAAATGCATTTGCGCTTCCATTTTTATGCGAAAATGCCCAATGAGAAGCCAGCATGTATTTACGCTTCAAGATACATTGAAAATTTCATGATGTAGTCATTTTCGCAGCCAAATGAAGGAATATTTGGTTTACAACAAGCATGCCGCTAAAATGAGTAGCATTCGCCTAAGATTGTGTGCAAAACTAAAATTCTTTTACACTGCCATAAGCATTGGTGTGCCCTTGCTGCTCCTTTTATTTTTTATGAAATAAGGGTAAAGCGCAAAAGCTTGGGCCAGAATAAAAGTTCCGTTGACGCACTTTAATGCACAAATTTTTAATTGCTGCTGGCCCCCATTGATCAACATAATCACTTCAAATATCTTTTTTGAAGATTTGAAAGTATACTTATTAATTCGTAACTTCGTCCTTACTCGTCAGGGCACACATTCGTTGAAACATATCTAATTTTGTCAGTGGCTTTGTCATCACCTCCACCATGGTGCAAGACGGTAAGAAGTGCAGAAATATCAAAACAGTGTCACCCTTACTGACCTGTGCGGAGGTAAAATCGGCCTTTACAAACGAAGATTTCCTTCAAACTTGATAAGCAGAGATGCCCTTCATTCACTGACCATTCTGGTGGCACACGGGAAATTGATGACAAGACGCGCGACATCCGGTTGAACATGTTTGTAATACTAAAGCTTGAACTGAGTAAGCGATTATTAGATTAAGGTGATTTCTACATAGTTTTGGGTAGGATAGAGCACTCATGCCTGTAAATTTAAGTGTAACTGTGTTTCGTATAAAATCAGGACTTGTTGCACAGGCCCTACAAATTGGCGGAGACGGGCTTAACCTTTCAGGTATAAGATGCGTCATTTCTACCAACAAATCGAAGCGACAAACCATCGAGTTTACTATTTTGTAGCCTTGATGCATAAAAATGTAATTACACGATGTCGAATGGCGCGATAAGCTATGGCATATTAAGGCTGACATTTAATTACCAATTAGGCATGTACAGTTCACATGCTTTGCAAAGTATTATCTGACTAAAGGATTTTAAAATTGTGTGGATAAGCTACGAGAAGAGGAGTGACAGGACCTCAAAATAACTCATTCTTCTAAAATGCTAACCTTGATGGAAGAGAAACTGGCCCTCACAAAATGCACTTGATGGAGACGTCTGAATTCGAGCCTCAGTGTGCCCATTCGTTATTATCAACTGCTTTTTTGTGTAAAAGTGAAAAAAATCATTCATTAAGATGGTAACCAACACGGACAGTATGTGACGACTAACAAAGATGATGAAAATCTATAACAACAAAGACGCCCACATCTAGGAAAGGGCAAATAGAATGGGTTATTTGGTTTGGAGAAGTTGTTGCAAAGGTGTGGATATTTAAAGAAATCTTACGCCTGTTAAAAACGCAGCCGATGGTTGTGAGGCTTCATATCTAAATGTCCGATCTCGGATAAGCAGGAGATTGTGTCTTGTGTGCAGTCAGAGATATCAATCTCGGGGTGACAACACAGGCGAAACATAATGCACAACCTACATTTAACTCAAAACTTCATGCAAGGCTGGCCAGATTATTTGCACCTTTTATCAAAACAGATATCTCTTTATTTTCCTACTATAATTTCTAGGCAACCTGACTTGGACACCCATGTTATACTTGCTATGGCTATGGCGAACATGACCAAATGTAAGCAAATTGAAGTCATGACACGGTCTGTACGCCTAAAGGAATGATATGGAACTGACTGCTAAATAGTAGAAGTAATAATAAAGGCTGAGAGCCATCACATCTCTGCGAATCTAATCATTAATACCTGTTGCTTTTGTTTAAATGTGTGTAGAGGGAATCGCGTTTTCTCAGAATCTTACGCGTAAACGCTTTTAGTTACAAAAAGAGCTGAGAATGTCGACAAAAACAGTCAAGACTGGGATGCTACTGGCAACCTCGGCCACGTATCTGGTACACAACTTTTAATGCCTTTCGTTAAAATAGTTCTTCTCTGTCCTTTTAGTAAAGGCATTCGTTCGCTTACTTTCAACAAAACTTCACTCCTTTTCGTCCCAGTACGATTTCCTCAAATCCAATAAATTCAATTTTTTGGAGCCTGCCTAAATAAACTTACTAACGTAAAAGAAGAAGCGACCTCCTTAACCCATTATGTTATTCGCGTGTTAGTAGAACATAAGTTATAAAAGTAACCTAAACATGCTAATGAGTGGTTAGATCCTACTCTGTTGTACAGGATGCGGTCTCCTATAAGATGGCAAAGGTAACCGCCAACACTACTATATTATATACTGCAGAGGAAACGGGTAGCTCCCAACTGAGCCCACGTTTTGCCTAGTAGTTTGATATTCCCCTTTAAAGTTTTAACGCCAAGATCAGGCGTAATTATGGGAAAATACAGCGGTGAGGACATTAATACGAGCATTGATTGAAAGGTCTGTTTTAAACTGGCGTTCAAGCAGTTGAAAGCTTGTCAACTGAAGGACCCCCACCCAGACCAATGAGTAGACAGCCACTCTCTTTTGATGTTGACTGATTTATGTGTTTGCCGACGCATATGCAAAGTGAATGACTGAGTAAGTGCTTGAAGCATTGAGTGAGTGAGATTGTGAATGTGAGTCCATACCTCATTGTGTAAACAGGGCATGGTTTGCTGAGCTTTATCTCTTCAACCATAGACATCATTGTTAAGTAAACATTACACTTTTCAGTGTTGTTTTAACATAAATTCTTAGTTGTTACCTAATGTGCCACACTCGTGAAAATATGTACAAGATATTTTGAGCACCGCTCAGACAGTTGTAGAGCGCTTTGTCATTCTGAAACACCTAATTCGTGCATAAACCAAATTGGCGATTTTCACTCCGCACCGTCATCACTGTTTCCACAGAAGTTTTTTCTTTTAAAAAGTATTACCAAAATCGTAGACAGGATTGATGACTGATGATTGGAACCCGGAAATTTTATCGCTCTTAAGCGCCAGGAGGAAGGAGTTTGCCTGATGGCAGTTTTGATGGTAACCAAATACTAGAGTAATAATAATTATTGAATTCCTAAATTACTATTATTAGTTCTAGTCTGCGTAAAAAGGAAACTAATTAAGCAGTAATCTAAACGTTATAGCTTATAGATAATAAAGGTCGAGAATTTACAGATTTGACAATAAATGATCTCCAAAGAAAAATATTGGTCTCAAGATTATGTACCTTAAATAAACACGCTTTTACGTGACACTATCTCTGATTTTCAAATTGACTATAAAAGTTTGGTTAGGTAGACAAAACCTCATTCCTCACTCTTATGTTATAGGGTAGTCTTAAAGCACTGACAACTGGTCATCGAAAAATAGGACTAATGAGACCCTGGCGAAACTTCTTTTAGTAGAATGACAGGAAAGTATGCATGTGTTTTTATGAATTGGCAAAGGCGGTTCTTATTCTTCAATGCTTTGGCCCTTTCTGCACGAACTATATTTTTAATTTGCATTGTGGAGTAAACGAGAGGCTGGGCATGTACTAGTAGATACAGAGATTAGGCATCATGTACGTACTTCCTTATCTTGTAAAAAGCAGCCGATCGTCAGATGTGAAGAACATTGAGGAGAATGTAAAATCTTTAATTTTAGAGGCAAGAAAGGGATCAGGGCTACATTTACAATTAGTCCTCAAATGTACCTGTGTGCGCGCAGCAGTTTATTTTAGTTCGAATGAACTAAAGCGTGAAACGGCTCAATCTAAATAATATTTGTATGCATATTAATAAAAGAAAATACTGCTTACGAGTGTCCAGTTATAAAAGCGATCCTTAGCAACACATCTGCAAAAAATCTGGCCTTATAGGTTTTCAGTTACTTCACCGTCCTAAAACCAGCCATATGTAACAATCATGATGTGATTTTGGCCTACATTCATCAGACATGTCCATGTACTGTAAAATCATCAATTCAAAGAGCGTCTTATTTTGTATAAATGAAAGTACTGTCCGCTCGACTAAGCCAATGTCAAGGCAAGGGAATTTGTTGTGAATGAAGATATTTTTTTGATAAAAGTCAGCCCTAAAATGCCTGTGGACCTCTCCTACCATAAAGCCGAGGGGTTTAAGCAAATGTTCATCTCGTGTATGACCTTCTAATTTGACACAAGTTAAAATGTTACAGGACACCGCTAAAAGCATTTACGAGGAGTCTGCTAGTGGGCTTGCGGTGCTTAAATAAATATAGAATGAAATAAGGTCAACTAAAACAAAGTGCTTCTAAATTCTTATTACTTTAATACACGTCATTTAAAAATGTGATCATTCGAATGGATTCCAAGTGAATCAACGCGGTCTAAATGTTATTAAATAATGATCTAGTGCCAAAAAAGAAATCCAGGTTTTAAAAATCGGGAGGTTAAGGTCGTTGCTACAAGATGTAAAATGAAACGGAACTTTAAAATTCTTAGTGTCATTACATTCATAGCCGAAAAGCTTTAACATATCTGTGATAAGACTACAAATTTCTATGCGAATCTATGAGTGGCCTCATGT